>JADRCD010068003.1:0-21788 GCA_019843815.1 Montemys delectorum | reverse complement strand
AAAGCTCTGGGTTTATTTCTTTATAAAAAAAGAAAAAAGAAAAATAGTCAAGTTTTTGTACAATTACTGTAAGTTAAGTATGACTTTAAAATGGAGACTTGGACAAAAGAAAAAAAAAAAAGGCCAGGTGGCGGTGGCATATGCCTTTAATCCCAGCACTTGGGAGGCAGAGGCAGGTGGATTTCTGAGTTCCAGGCCAGCCTGGTCTACAGAGTGAGTTCCAGGACAGCCAGGGCTACACAGAGAAACCCTGTCTCAAAAAACCAAAAACCAAATAAATAAATAAATAAATAAATAAATAAATAAATAAATAAAATGAAGACTTAGAAAACTCTTAACTAAGTATATATCCGTAACTGAGGAAAGCCAGTCAATTTACTTTGGAAAACTGAATTTCACACAAGCAGCAAATAGATTGGTAGTTAGGCTGCATAGAGGATAGTTGAGGAGAGAAAGCAGGAAATAGATTCATGCAGTAAAACTATTTCACATAATACATGTAGTACATTAGGTAATAATGATGGTCACATAATATTTTGCACTTGCTAAAATCCCCAAACTGCTTAAATTACAAGAATAAACCTTAGTGTACACAGTAATCAAAAACATTGGTAATTTTGTAGGCCTATGGATCTCAGGCTAGGCTATAGGATACAACAAAAGAATCAAACTGCATGACACAGTTAACATACTCCCTTCTTAAAGAGGTAAGGGAGAGGAGAGGGCAGGCAGTCACTGGGATGCAAGCTAAGTGGATAAATTAGATAATTGCATGAAAAAAATGATGCTAACTCCTGTCAATTTGGAGAATGACTAGAGCCTGTGAGACCAAGGCAGAAGAATGTGACAAGTACTCAGAAGATACTTTCAACAGAACCCAGAGGTTATTCATCAATTATGCCATTCTGGTTAGTTACTTGAACAAATATGCTACAGAAAAAGCAAGGAAACACATGAATCAATGCTCCACACCGCTACTTGTGAATGAACTAACACACTGCCACATACTAATGACAAAAACAGAAACGTAAAACATTAAAGGAGTGGAGGATAGGAGTGGCTAGCATGCATTACAGATGAGAATGTAAACTGGGAAAAGTATGCTAGAACAATGGTCATTTTCAGATATGTGGAAACCTATCCTTACACTGTAAAGTAAATTAAACACTGTATACACACACACACACACACACACACACACACACACACACAAAGCTAGGTGTAAATATATATAGTGGTTTTAATAAAATTGCCCAAACTTAAAACCACTTAAATGCCTTCCAGTGGATGAAGGGATTAGCAATCTGGTTCATTCCTAGAGTAGGATACTAGCCACAAATAAACAGATTGGGGCTGTTTTATTGGAAATATTTTAATTAGCATAAATTTAACTTTCTATGACAATTGCCTCTATTTTTGGAAATCTCTAAGTTGTGTTTGAGGAAAAAAATTGGATGTTTTAATACTTTTCACTGTAAATCTTCTAAAATCTAAGAATAGATCAAGCATGTCTAACATAATTTTAAAATTGATATGTGCTGAAATATAAAAATTACACACTGGATTTTGAAGAACCAGGCACTATTAAACATCTACATCAATTTTACATGGATGAATCTTTGAAATTATAATATGTATATATTATGTTATGGTCAATTTTTTCATTAAAAAAGACATGTAGAACATCCAGATAGCATTCCATATAGCAGATATGAAGATTCAAATAGAAATGAAATGGGAGAAAACTACAGGGTACCAGAGCACAAGAAGCAGAAAAAGAAGGCACAAAATGTAATGACTCTGATTACCCACACTCCACAGTGGAGCTGGTGCGAAGCTGATGGATACGTGCTCTGAGGTTTCTATTACCAAGAATTAAACCCATTTTCCTCTTAGCAAACTGGTCTATGGAGATCTTGAGATTAGTCTCTTTTAAAACTAATGAGGGAAAGAATGTAGCTATCGCTTTATTATGCTCCTTTCAATAACTATTTCCTTCCAGAGAAGTTGGCTCTGTAGAAGCGAGTGTTTTGTGATGTATTGGGCCAAACTGTGGACCAGTTTGATAATTTAAGAGAAAAATGGAATTTAATTAATGAAATATAAGATTCAAATCACATTTGTGTTCCATTCTATGAAGGCTTCCATTTATCTCCTCACTAAATAGAATCATTTGTAGTATTCAAAGGGCAATCATAAGTCAACTTGAAAATAATTCTGTGTGTATCAGAATGGTATCGGATAACACACTCATGGTCCACATTCTTCAAACGTGTATCGAACTGATCCATAGACTGCATGTTTCACTTACCCCTAGAACAGGAAAAATGAGGGTTGTTCTGGTGGTTTTTAAGTCTGTGCTTAAGCACCTCCTTTCATTTTTCCTACTTGTTGCTACTGGTGCTGCTGGTGGATAGTCCTAGGAAAACAGGATAAGAAAGGAGAAGTCCTCTATTTAGTTCTTCATGAGTAGATAATGTCTCTCTGCCTTTCCCTCCTCTTCACTGTCATGAGTCAGAGCAGCATTTATGCTAGTTTTGCAACCAAGCCAGGCAGTTGTGGATATTATTCCTAAAAGTTCTTTTCATCAAGTAATTTATTCTCCTAACAAATTCTGTCCCCACTGCCATCTGAAATTTACAATTCATCCATGGTTCAAATGGCACCCGTTAGTCACTTGCCCAAGTCTCCTTCAATATATATGTGGTGTACAATGTGTCAAGAGTGTGTGTACACAAGGTAGCTTCTGTTCTCATTGGTTAGTTATATTTTTCCTACTCTATGACATTAGAATTATGTCATAGAAAATGCAGCTTTAAACTTTCACTAATGCCACTTGTTATAAATTCAGCATATACATTGAGCTTCCACTTTGGATACTGGATATAACACAGCATGTAAAATTCAATGTAGCATTAGTCCCTTTAGGACTTATATTCTTATGGCCATGATTTTATTCTAATAACATGTCTTAGATGATCACCTATACACACACATACACATGTATACATATACACACCTGTATTGTGAGTTTGTTACTGTATTTCAAGCATTTGTTTTCACCTAATAAAATGCATAGAGGTAAATAGACAAAAAACTGATGGGTCAGATGTAAAAATCACATGAATTTATGAGGTATTATGAGGATTTGATTAACTTGAAGAAATCTATGATTCAAATCTCAGGAGAAACTTGAGCAAACCATCTCCCTCACTTCCTACATTTTTCATGTCATCAGTAGTTTATTTAGGAACAGATCTGAGCAGCAGATTTTGGATGTGTCTTCCTATTTTTACAGATGGAAAAATGAGCCAGTGGACAATTTAATTTGCTCAGGGACATATCAGCAGGATGAACATAGATAAGGATCAGCCAGAGCAGCCTGCGAAGTATATTTATACTGTAACTTGTTATTTTGTAGAGCAGAAGTCTGAATTACAGTGGTGAAGATCAGAGGCAAGCAGGGTTAATTAAAACAGAGTCAGGAAGCAGAATAGGTTCTTGAAATAGAAACAGGCATACAAGGCATTTAACTGTAAGGTAAAAGCATCGTTTTTATGACGTTTTTATGACGTCTGGTCAATAAAAGATGTCACAGACTTTAACTGGTACTCTTTTTCCCCTCTTGGATAAAAACAGTAATAATGTATTAAGCAGCCAAAGAGGAATGCTGGTGTATGACAAAAATTAAAAGAAAGACACATTCACTAGACATTTGTTCTCTTACCCTCTTCAAAAGGTATTTAGAGCTGGAGTTTCCTTGTAGACAACTAAGCCACAGTGCAGATAGCTTGAACTGTGCTGTTCCTTCCTGAACCAAGGAAGGGTCTCGACAACAAAAAGAGGTGTGGCCACTCTGGTGACAAGGGGATTCCACTGGCAATGTTGCTAATGTAAGTTGGGGAAGCCTCTCCTTTCTTAAAAGTCATGAAATCCCTCTTTCTAATGAACAAATACGGGTCATCCTCTTGCAAGAAAACCTCGTCATTAGTGGTCACATGGCCCTGAAAGCCCATCTGTTCCCACACAGCTAAGACTCCCCTACTTAACTCAGTCAGTAGAGGCTCCCAAAAGAGAGGCCCCACAGAAAGAATATTAACCCAATAAAGAAGTTCATTGTCACCAAGAATCTGGGCACTCAGGTCCTTCTTAAATGACCCACTACCCTGTCACGTAATGCCAGAAAGACCAATTAGGAGTTCTAAGGATACCAAATAAGCATGTCAAACATGACCACAGGGTCTGTGAACATTAACTACCACCAGAACCACTACCCTAAATTGTATGGTAACTGCTAAAATAAAATGCTGAAGTAAGTCTCAGAGTCTTCTGGGATCAACAGTGTAAAATGTGCAAGATAACACTTATCAGTTATTCATAATAACCATGAAAACCACAACTTGAATAAGTCATCATTGCTAGTAACATCCAATAAACCACTGATTCCGCTGATAGTGGAGTTTTGATCCAAAATCCTTGGGTAAATAGCACATTTACTAAACCTGAGATGAGACCTGCTAACTCCAAACACCATATTACATATCTTTCAGGCATGTAAAGGAAATAAAGGTATAATCAGAAGACGGAAAACCAAAAACCTCTTGTTGCTAAGAGACTTAGCTTTAAATGTTGAATTGTAATAAAAATTTTTCATCATAAAGGAAAGATAAAATAGGGAATCTAGACAATTAGGAGTGAATAATGGGCAAGCAGAGATGTGAGACTACAGTACATAGTATCCCTTTAAAGGGTGAGGATCATACTTAATTATAGGAACAAAAATCATAAAAAATGACATTTAGGATAATTTTGTATTTAGAAAGAAAGGCAAAGAAATGTAAATATATATAATGTTTCTGTGCACTTAAGATGATAAAAATTCTGACTATGGTGTCATAATAGTGCCCACAGCAAGTGCTAGAAAAATTACCTGTGAATTAGTTAAATATTATATTTTTTTTTACCAAAACACCTAAAAGAAACAAGGGAGTGGATTATTTTAGTTTATGATTTGAGGATTCTATGATGCTTAATCCCATGTGCTTGGGGGAATCTCAGAGGCAGGAGTATGTGGAAAAAGATGTTAGTCTGATGGTAGACAGGAAGCTGAGGAAAGGAAAAACAGAAACAGATGTGGGCAAGTTAGGGATACAGGGTCACACACCCAGGAGCCCACTTCCTCAACTAGATCCCAATGCTATCTGTTTAATGAAGTTTATTATGTGCTAAGAACTGTGCTAAATTATCTAAAGGCTTTTTTAATTAAAAGAATTACGAAATAGATGTTGTGATTGCTCATTTTGTATTAAAAGGAAACCTTAGAGAGGTAAAGTCACTTTCTCAAAAATCACACTGAAACATCCCTGCCTGAGTTACAGCCTGGGACTACTAATTTCCAACTTTCCACACTATTTCCATTTCTTTGCACCCAAAGATCTGAGGTGGAGTTGGCAGGTCCTCTGGTTTCCCAAGACTGAGGTATAATCTTTTCCAGGAAGAAAAGCTCTGCTATCTACTGCTAGATATCCCCTTCAGGAACAACCTGCTTCCCACTGATGTCTAGAAATCTACCACCTTATGAGAGCCAGGAATCACACTGGCTACTAGCTGGTGTGATCTGAGCTCACCTTTAGCAATCTAAAACATGGAGATTTGACAACAACTGCGTTCTCTCCAGGTATACAGGTCCAATTCTGTCCTAAGAATATTAGCAAGTATTTCCAGATGCTGCTAATTTTTAGCGGAGACCTTTATGCTGGCTTCTATTATATTGAATTACTGATTTTTAATCTCTCCCATGAACTTTCTGCTGAAGTATTAAAGTCCTGTCCAGATAGGAAATGGCAGCTGATGGTTTCGCCTCGCACAGGCCCCCTCACCTCGCTTTCCTTGTCTGCGTACCCATGCTACTGATCCTTAGTATTTTACTAGGAAAATTTGGCATGCTTTTATTAATATCCCAAACATATTTTTCAGAATTTATAATTAGACCTGAACATCTGGTTTTGTGTATGTCTATAGACCAGGAAAGGAACTGCTCCTGTTTGGAGACTTTGTAGTTTCTCAGTCTAAAATGAAGTTATTTCATATTCCCTTACAGCATTTAGTCTAGGTGGTGAATAATCAGCAAGCTATGGAAATTGAGTTGATAAGAAATGTTTGCTTTTACTAAGTCTTCCTTGCTACTCTGGGATTCCAGAAAAATAAATATAACTTTGCATGCTGAATTTTCCAAACTATGTATTATAAAATATATACCATATATTTAATGTGATGTGCTTCACATATAATAAACAATATAGTATAAAACAGCATATATAGAGATGTATATAATATAAAATCACACATGATAGCAATATGTTATATAAAATAAAAATATGTAACTTCATATATAAATATTAGTATGTTCTCTTATACATTTATTCATCCCTTCATTTTGTATTTTAAAAACATTTCTTGTATTTTTTAAGATTACAATATAATCTCACCATTTTTCCTTTCCCTTTCCTTCTTTCAAAGCCTTCTATATATCTCTCTTTTCTGTTTTTCCAATTAATGTCTTTTTTCATTAATTATTGGTTAGATGCATATAAGTATATGTATATACATATACATTCCTAAATATAACCTTCTCAGTCTGTATAAGTTACTTCTATGTATGGTTTCAGGTCTGACTACTGGTTTTGGATAACCAGTTGGTGTGCTCTTCCCTGAGGAGAACGACTTCTCCCATTCTCAGCATTCCTTCATTGCCTGTAGCTCTCTGTGTAGGGCTGAGGCTTCATGGTCTTTTCCTCTCCACTGTGGCAAGTCTGTTGTTGTTCTCCTTGCTGTTGACTTTTCAGGCAACCTCTGCAATCTTTTCTGCTAGAACTGGGATCTGAGGGCCTGAAACAATGGGAGAACTGCAGCCTAGCGTAGAAAATCTTACTTTAGGTTCAGTGTACATGTATACACAAATGTAACAAAGAAAGTATTGGGCCAAGGAAGTTTGTTTGAGCTCAGAAAATCATGGTCAGAAAAAAATGTAAATAGACACCAATCAGTCTATAGTAAATATTACTACAGTAACTCTTTCCCAGAACTCTCTCAATACAGACTAATTTAAAGGCAATTGCCTGGAACATACTATGTTTTATATCTGGGAAAGCATGAAAGCAAGGCAGAACATCATATACAGATTCAAGGTACATTGACCAAGTTAGGTTCTACAGCTATGTTCTGCCTTTTGTCTCAAAATCACATCCAAGAACAACCCAGGGAAGAAAGTGCAGCTGAGTAAAAGGTCATCTGCCTTTTTTTTCCTGGAGTCTCTCTCTCTCAGAGTTCTCCAGGCATTGTTTGCCATGCATCATTCCTTCACCCGTGTTCCAACATACTCTCTCCCCCCTTTTATATATTTTAAATTTGGGGGTTATTTATTCTTGTTTGGAGACATTGACTTCCTAAAGGAAGTATGAAAAGATATATGGGAAATGCAATACCAGACATTAAAATTAAAAGCACTTTATGTGATGCTTTGCCATCAAGGACAAGGATCCCTGCCTTGTAACACATCAGCAATTTCTTCTGCTAATGTTTACTCTGAAAATCCAGGTAGTTGTTTAGAAAAAGTCTGAAAAAATTTCATCCTGGTACCCAGTAGTCTAGTTCGTTATACCATATGGGCCAGGACAATGGCTGCATATGAGGCTAAGCATCCAGAAAATGTTGGAAGGCTGTCATAATAGGTTTACCTTGGCACAACGTTAAACGTTTTAAAATAAATAGGGTAATGGCAAGAGTGTCTCAGGGAGTAGTTCCTCCACTTTTTATTTTTTAGAAGTTGTTTCCTTAAGGATCAGTGTGTATATTCTACAAATGTTTGACCTTGTGGGTTATAAGGGATTCTAGTGATGTGTTGAATTTATAATTCAAAACAGAATTTCTTAAAATATCAGCAGGCAAAAGCTGGACTGTTATCAGTTTTTAATTGTATGGGAATAACAATAACAATGAATGTCTGCAATAAGGGGAAAATAAAAGTTTTGGAGGAGTGTAATTTATCTAACTTTGAATGTTAAATAGTTAATATTTTAGTTAATATTTTACCATGCAAGGCTTGAACATTAACGTCAAGTCATCATATGACCGTCTTTGCTTGAAGAACAACATGATTTTCAGTGGAGGCGTCTAAGATCTTAGTGTCCTTGACATAAACAGAATGCTATCATCTTCCTAATGAACACAGTGAAGCACAGGACAATCATCAGGTACATCAGCTCAGTGTGTCTCCACAGTAACAGATGCTTTCAACAGATCCAACACAGCAACACACTGCCTTTCTGCAGTCACCCCCAACCCATGAAATTTCACCAACTCTTCCTTCCATCTGTCTGTCTTTTGTCTGTCTTCCATAGGGCTACTTTTTAACTATGAGTCTCTTTAAGCTCAGATTTAAGCAGGCATGCTGGTGAGGCTTTATGGATATAGCTCACAGCAAACTTCCTATTAATCCGCCTCCTACAATCTTTCTAATTCTTCTATGTGGAGATTTTATTTTTAAGAGCTGTTTGATGACAATAAAGTCAGTATATATCATTAACAGTTCTATTGAGGTTATTATCTATAATTATAAGAAGAGATAAGATGGCCCAGCTGTTCAAAGTAAACCAAACAGAAGGAATCAGTGGAAGGAAGAATGAGAGGAGGAGACCAGGGCACTAGGCAGTAAAGCTCACAAATTCCCCAGTGATTAAGAATTAGTCAGTCCTTGTCCCTCACCCAGCAGATGGTTTAGTAGCACCTTTTCAAATGCATGGCCACAATTCTTCTCACTGTATGTCAGATGTAAATTATTCTATTGAATCATATCACAAAGAATATGTTACTTGCTTAATGTTTCTATGCTTGTTTTTCTGAGGCTTTACTTGAGGGCATCCACATATCATGTCATAGTATTTAAACTTGAAATGGCCCAAGACTGCCATTCAGTGAGCTTCGCTACACTTCTTTAAGACATGTGTATGTAGTAACTGTGCTCAAGGACTGACTTATATGTGACAAAATTGGATTTTAACATAAAAGCCAACATTAGAAAACACACTTATATTCATGATGTGTTAAATATCCTGACTAATGAAACTTTAATGGTGATAACTTTATGCCCATAGCTTCATTATTCATTTGCTATCCCCTCTGTGCCAGGCTTTTGGGAAGTACCTTCTCTAAAAGTATATCAAAGGCAAAATTTAATATTAAACTCTGGTATGAACAAAACAAACTATATTTACTCAAAGAAAATGAACACTAGAACCACATCACTAAGTGATCAGCGGCAAAAAGAGACTGTTAACTTGAGCTGCAATCTCAGCTTCTGTTGATTTCCTTTGGGCTTTGTGATTAATTATAGACACATTGCATTTCTCTGAAGATCAGAGGAAAATGGTAGGTCAAGCAGACCCTTGCTAAACATTTCCACAGCTCTGAAAGAAACATGAGATCATGTGTCAGAGGACTGAGGGTGCATGACTCAAGAGCTTACTGTTTTTATCATTACATTAGAGAGAAAATAGGCACTAACCAGGTTTCTTTTCCTCAGATCTTATGGACTCGTGCCTGGGAAGTTTGTAAGACTACCAGCCATTGAAGGGGATAGAGAACTCTGTTTTAAAAATTACTAGCTGGCCGACGGTGGTAGCAAATGCCTTTAATCACAGCACTTGAAAGGCAGAGGCAGGCAGATTTATGAGTTTGAGGCCAGCCTGGTCTACAGAGTGAGTTCCAGGACAGCCAGGGCTATACAGAGAAACCCAATCTCGAAAAAAACAAAAAAAAAAATTATTAGCTGCTTAATGAGTTCTAAAGATATATGCTTAATATGCAGGGATGACAAGGTGTTTAAAAGATATAAAGAACAAACTAAGGATACATACACCATAACAGAACTGAATGGTTTAAGAGCAAAGTATTGTCTAAGATTAAAAGAAAAATGTTAAGACAAAATGCTAATCCAGCATGTTCCACCAGGTTTATCATTTAACAAGGCTCAGAGCAGACTCTTAACTGAAGATGTCTGTTTTGGAAACCAATGATCAGGTTTGGGGGTCAAGATTTACACTAATTCCTCAAAACTAATAATTTTAACTTTATTTGAAAATTTTAATTCCCAAGATAATAAAAACTTCAGATTTCTTGCTTATCATAGTCTCTCCTTGTTGAAATACCACATTTGAGATCAAATTAATGGAATGGTGTAAGTCTGATCATGGATTCAAGGAATTGTCACTTTAAGATAAACATATGCCCTTTCTCACATCTAAAAGCAGCAGTCTGCAAGTGGCATAGCCTCTAAAGCTTCTAACAATATTCATCATGTGCTCAAGTTCAGGGTCAATTATCTCCAACTTTATGAAATTCAACACCAGCTTTTCACAGCACATATTTTGCAATACCCCCTTATAATCAGGAAATGTAAAGAAAATTAAGTCAAATCTTATTTACAGTTTGAAGTAAACTCATTTTCCAGCATAGCTTATATGTGGAAAGGTCTAAGAATGGTAAGGCTGGAAGATAAAGAGATCGTTGATACTGAATAATACAGCCTGTTACTCAAAGTATCTCCCTAAAGCCAGCACAACACAGCATAGGTGTGGGACTAGAAGGTGGGGTGCAAAACTGGTCAGACAGCAGATGGAGAAGGTCCATTGGCAATTGCCTTTATGGAGGTTACCATTGGAAAGCACAGGCTAGACAGGGTAAGTGGAATTGAGACTGATTAGATTGAATAATTTTGACAAGCTCATGCAGAAAGTCTATGTATTTGGTTCCTGTCAAGTGATCTGGACAATGGATAGTAGCCTGGAGTGTCAAAACTAGATAAAAAAGGTGGCTGGTATGTGGACTTTTGATTGGTCATTATGAACTTAAAAATACATTCACAGGTGAATGTGTTTACTCTTTCTAAAAACTAATCAATTTGGGGAAAGAAAGTCCCTCCAGGGTCAACAAATTCCCTTACTATTAAACTGTAGAAAGACATGTTTAAGACAGCATCATACCCTAACTGTATTAAGGGAACTTGATTTCTAATGTATATTTCTACATGTAAGTGCTCCCGTATCACTATACAGGGTGCTGTGAGTTAGATCTCTGCCTGATTAGATACAAACTATCCATATAACACAAGACACAAGACACAGGTTTTAGCTGGCAAGGGTAGGGATATTGTTTTGGTTGATTTTTGGCCCTTTACCCCAAACCTTACCTTTTCTTGGGACTTGACTATTCTTACTAGCATTACAGCCAAGGAATTATCTTCTCTACACTGTGAAAAATTTGGGTGTGTGAAATATACGTATATATGTATGTGCATATACTCACTTAATTTACATAGTAATGACATTTCTTTAAAAATCAACATATGTTCAAATGAAAAATGTTCAAAAACATCTTGAGTTTATATAGAAAAGTGAGCAGAAGTTTATGTCTAGTAGTGATATAGAGGTTTCATCTAAATTTATGCCAACAGGAAAATTTGTATTATTTCCAGTAAGTGAAAATCTTCAGTTTGCACCTCCTCAGGGACCCATGTAGAAATCCTGACACCTGTTCCTTAGAGATCAGTGGTACAGCCATTTCTGCCCTAATATGACTTGTACAATTCTAAGAAACACCTCCACAGTGAAAAATTGTGCAGATAAAAACCATAGGGGTGCTTAGGGTGTATTTCAGAGGTAGAATGCTTCCCTGGGATGTAGGGCATCCCAAAAGAAGAAAATGCAGGAATGTGACATAGGAATAAGAGATTAAAGGTACAATAATGAAATCTTCAAGCATGTTTCCCCTCTCTGATAAGTTCTGTAGAGTCAGTTTTGTAAAATCAAAAGATAAAACAAAACCTCTATGTTAGTCAATTTTCTGTCACAAGTACTAGAGATGATCAACAGTACTAAGAAAAAAATGCTTGTGTCCAAGCAGCTTGGAGGATTCTGTCCTTGATGAGGTAGGTCTTCTTGTTGCTATGAACCCATGGTGAAGCCCCATGGCAGAGACACATGGCAGAACAAGTCACATCCAAAATTACCAGGAGGAAAAGAACATGAGGAAGGGGTATGTTCAGGGACTTGATGACTTCCCTGAGGCCTACTTGTAGGAAACACTACCTCTTCCCATTGGAACCACTATTGGAATAAACTTTGAACATACAGTCTTTTAGGAAATGCTTACTACAATTTCATCCTATTTCCTCTAAGTCGAGTTTGATCCAATGGCTAGTGTTTATTTGGTTGGTTTTCTTCAATTAACCTCAGTGTCATGACTAGGGCTCTCTTTTATCTCTCACATCATCACTGAGAATATATCACTGCAGGTTTTGAGAATTATATTGTGAAGGGGGCAGTTCTGATGCTAAGGTCTTATTTCCCAACTTGTTCTTGGTTTGTCAATAAAGAAAGCCGGGGGGCTAATTGTTGGACAAAAGGTATAGGAGGGACTTCTGGGTAAAAGTAGACACAAGAAAGGAGGGAGGAGGTTTTTCTATCATGCTTTGAAGGAAGAACAAAGCAACCATGTGTGGTCTCTGGAAAAGCTATGGCCTATGCCCACTACTACAGGCAGGTAGTCAAGGATGTTTGGCAAGAGCTAGGTGGTTCTAGCCACTGAAGTTTAGGGCAGATGAAGAGACAGAGATAATAAATTGGTAAGGGCACATTTTTCCAGGCAGGAGACAGTAAAGCCCAGCAATTGTGCCAAGAAGGCAAGTTATAAAGGATCAAACTGTATGTGTATGTCTTTTATCTGCATATTCAAGGGAAGCTGGCAGGGTTGCTGGTAGCACAGTTTCCTCCCAAAGCAATGACAGTAGATTAAAAATACATACAACAATATTGATTTTTAATAAACCCACTAAATCTGTAACTAATAACAGGGAAAGGATGTTTTGATTACTTCCATAAGATCTGTGTAGTTAGTGGGGGCTTTTCTCTTTAAAAACACTACTTGGTGCTTTGGATAAGAGTTTTTTAAATTGATTAGGAGCTTTTTGTATTTTAAATATAAAATTTCACAAATGCAAATGCTTCATAAAATATAATCTTATAGGCCAATTAATTCAGTGGTCTCAGGGTATGAAGTGTGAAGTGACTGCATTACGGTGTGTTATGAATTCTTCATACCCAGATTAATTAAAATGAAGTTTCATTAATTGTCTTAATGTTCCCTGCGAGTGAAATTTTGTAAAAATCAAATTCAAAAGTGACTCATGTTTAAAGTGTTCTTTAATCTACTAATTGTGATGAAACAAATTCACAGGTTGAAAACCAGCATTACAGTAGAAATGACTAAACCACACTTATCGGATTATAAGAAAACACCAAATATTTCTTAAATGCCCTTCTTAGGACGTCAAGCACAACCCAAAGGGTGACATAATTCTTTCCACTTCTGGTTGGCAAAATAACTCTTAAGATGTTTTTGGGACATTGCTTCACTGGCAAAAAAAACCTAATCACCTTGTTTTCAGTTTAGTCTATTCTTACCATCCCCTATATGCCAGCATAGAAAAAGGAACAATTAAATGAATTTGAAAGACCAGAAAAACCTAAGTGGTGCTTATGGGCTATGTCTGCGGAGCAAATGGCAGCCCTCCAGGCACCTGAACGCTGAGAAGGTTTTGAAACACGGCTTCTGTAAGCTATGGTCACAGGCAAGCAGAATGATTCTTCCTTGCTGCTTTGGTATGTGTTTTACTATGGGATGACTTTCAACTAATTAAAATAAATTGGTCTTTTGCTTACAAATACAGTGACAATTACATAGTGTCACGGACTCCATTTCGAACTCGCTCCTGAAACACGTACTGTAACTTAGCCAAGTGACTGACCAAGAACAACCTTGGCAAATGTGCACTAATTTCATAAATAACTGGACTTTCCCTCTAAAATTAACTTATGCCAGGATGATAGCCCTTTGTTATACACATATAGGTACCTTCACGCTGTCTCCCAACATGCAAGATGAGCATTTTAATTAGAGACACTGGCTGCCACATGCTCTCCCAGATTGAATGGTGCTTTGTTTCTTGAATGTTCCTTAAGGTGTTCCTTAGAGGAAAACCTCCTGGTTAATTTGGATGAATTCATTGGTGGAAGTGTACTTTCTGGTCCATTCTTTCTCTTCTTGTCAATAATTTTGTTTTATTTTGACTATAATTTCATTTTCCTTTTATGTACCTTTGTCTCCATCTGCTTTGGAATATATTGCAATAAGTTGATAAGCTCAGAACTGCCTTTGCTTAACCTGATTTGTGATTCAATTAGAGAATGAAGTGCCTGTCCTTCTTAGAATTGATAATTCTTGAACTTATATCATTGCCTGGTATCAGGAAAATATACTATGCTTATCTGCTCAGTGTGAAACTAGGCTACTTTGTTGAGACTTTATTCTTTTTATTTATTAGATATTTTCTTTATTTATATGTAAATTTTCCCTTTCCCAGGTTCCCCTCCAAAAAACAAACAAACAAACAAAAACAACAAGAACAAACCCCTTTTGCCTCTCCCCTCCCCATGCCTGCCACCCCACCCTCTCCCACTTATTGACCCTAGCATTCCCCTACACTAGGGCACAAAACCTTCACAAGGCTGAGGTCCTTTCCTCCCATTGATGATCGAATTTGCGATCCTCTACTATACACATGCTGCCAGAACATTCAGTTCCACCCTGTATAGTCCTTGATTGGTAGTTAGGTCCCTGGGAGCTCTGAGGGTACTAGTTAGTTCATATTGTTGTTCGTCTTAAGAGGCTGCAAACCCTTCAGCTCCATAGAACCTTTCTCTAACTCCTTCATTGGGGACTGTGTACTCAGTTCAATGAATGACTGTGAGCCTCTACATCTGTGTTAGTCAGGTATTGTCAGAGCCTCTCAGGAGATAGCTATATGCTTGTCCTTCCTTCAGTCTCTGCTCCATAGTTAATCTCTGCCACTCCTTCTGTGGGTATTTGGTTCCCCTTTTTAAGAAGGAATGAAATGTCCACCTTTTGGTCTTCCTTCTTCTTAAGTTTCTTGTGGTTTGTGGGTTGTTCTTCCTGTATTCCAAACTTCTGGAGACTTTATTCTTGAGGGACCAGTCCACCCATGAGGACTTGCTACATGAGAAAGTCACCCTCTGCATTCTATTAGAAGGACTGGTTGAACATATAGACTAACTGTTTTCAAATAAACTAATGAGATCAACCTCTCAATCTGTGATAAACAGGAGGTTCTTAACAATGCAAAGAATAAACTTCGGCTAAGACAAATCATGTTTATGAGAAAGTGTTGTAATGCTATAGGGAACATTAAGCCCTTCCCTTTATTAAGTGGTTTACAAATTCCAGGAGGGTTTTGTGCTCTGTAGCATCTAATCTTTTCTTTGTTCAAAGATAGGATTAGGAAAGCACTTTAACCCACTTGCTAAAAGTTTTGTGGTTAAAATGCAACTGTTTTTATGTCAATTCTCACAGTGTGTTTATCAATAGTATACCTTGTCACTTGGAAGTATTTAAATTTGAGAAGAATACAAATGGAGAAAAGCTTGTGCAAGGTTCCTGTTTCCATTCAGGAAATAATACAAGTATTTTTAGGTACTATTCACAAAGATAAGCATGCATGTAGTGAATTACTAAAGAAGAAGGAGGAAGATGAGAAAGGAAGAGGAGGAAGATAAAGAAAGAGGAGGATAGGGAGAAGGATGAGGAGCAGGAACAGGAACAGAAGGAGTCGAGAAAAAGAAAGAGAATGGGAGGAAGAAGAAAAAGAAGGAGGGAGGGCAAGAGGAATAGGAATAGGAGGAAGGAAAGAAAGAGGGAGGAGGAGGAAGAGGAAGAAGACAAAAAAGATAGAAAGAGAAAAAGAGAAAAGAAAAAAAGAAAAAGAGTATTTTGCCTGGCTGCATACCTGTGTACTGCATGTATAGATGTTGTCCTCAGAGACCAGAGAGGGCTTTGAATTCCATGGAGATGAATTTGAGACAGTTGAAAGTTACAATGTGATGCTGGGAATCAAACCCAGGAACTTAGGAGGGGGAGTAACCAGTGATCTTAACCTCCAGATTCTCTCTCTCTTTTTCACTTTTTAGCTAACCCTAAAGAGGCCAGAAAGAATGTAATGGAGAATGTTAAGTGAAGAATAGATGTGACTTTATGTATACAAGCAGCAAGATAATAGAATAAAAGCCAAGTACTGTTGCAAGAGATAGATGGGAACTTGACACATAACTTGAATGCCACTTTGAAATTAGAGCTCAGAGATTTCAGAATTCAAATCTCTACTAAGTCCATTTTTCAAAGAAAAAAAAAGAAAATATCTAATATTGTAAAAAAAATAGTTATTTGGAGTTTTTGGTAAAATAGTGAAATATTTTTTTAAAAAATTTAGAATTGAAAATTAGAATTTGACTTATAAGTGTTTTATTTTGTTTAAATACATAAACATTTTTGACCACATCTTCACACAGTACAGATTACTTAAGCCATTTTTGTAAGGAAACATAAAGCAATGGGCAATTTACTCATTACAGTTACATCATTAAACACATAAAAGGATTTTGCAGTTGCTTAATAAGGAATTTACACTTTTGTGGAGACAAAATCTAGTTGATATTTAGTTTTCAATAATTTGCTTTATAAACAATAAAAGATAATTATATTCCAGGGAATATTTTAGTGCCAATTATATTTTAAACCTTTTTTGTCTAATAACAGTAAAAATTTGAAGACTTGTACACAGAATTAATAAACATAATAATAGATCACAGCCATGCAACTTTTTTGTGTTGGCTAGATAGAATTTTGATTTTTCTAAAAGGTTTGTATTGCTCAACTCAAGTGATAAATCAGAGATTTAAATAGCTTTTCTACAGAGTGAGATACATTTTACAGGAAGACATCATAAGGAGAAAAAAGTTAAAAATGCCTTCATATCCTCACAGTCATACGTTACCTGTCTGATTCACCACCAGACCAACTGAAGTGGACTTTCATACATATATGTGAGACACTTCTTTATTCCACAGCATTTAAAAAGGTGGCTTCTTTTTTGTGTGTTTGAAAATGTCTTTCGATAACGCTATTATTTCTATAGAGAGGGCATCACTGGATTTGTGCCTATTTGCATTTAAGGTATATTTATTTACCTGTGGCTATCCCTTGGGAATAATTGTACTTTGTCAATGTCATAGTGCTGAACAAAATATGTTGCCTTCCCCAACCTGTTCAGCCTCTGGGCTTTCTGCCTGTGGTCACCTGAGGAATTAAGACGAAAGACCTTCTGCAGACTATCAGCTTGTCTCTGAAAGAAACTGCCTGGGAAGTTCACGCTGAGATACAACTATGCCTATGACAACGCCCACTGCCTGAGGACATCCGCAGACGTCCAAGCCGCTGGTGACCTTTGCCCCTGACTCCTTTCTGATTCTCCCCAGACTCTTTCCTAACTCCTCTCGCAATGCTTATCTTATGCAAATATCTTGTACCTGGAGACTCAGTTTTCCGTGTGCCTATATATTCTCTGAATATTTCTAAGTAAAGTGAAACCTTGATTCGAACACAACTTGGCCTCCATTCCCTTGTTTCTCAACCCTATTTTTCAGGTTCTTTAAACCTCTGCCTGAGGGAACCCAAGTTCGTGGAACTACGGGACAGTTCCACTCAAAAATACACTCACATTTGACTCTACTATTACTTCAGGGTTTGTGCAGCGCCGACGACCCTGACCAGCCTGGAAGAAGGACCAGCACACCACGTCCTTCCAGCAACAGTTTACTCAGGAATGTCTTGCACAGCGGTTACAGCAGAGTGGCCCTGAGCCCCACCAGGAGTCTGACTATATACCTTTCGTAGGACCACCCATGAGCCCATACCACGTTTCACACAGTCATAGGCTACTAGGCATTGACATAGAATCAGGTCACTGATGAGCATGCCCCCCGGCACCAAATAAGGACTTGTTTACTCCACGGCTCCAGCTCGGCCAGCGCTGTCTTTAAGGTGCAGCAGCAGCGCTCCACAGTTCCTCCTTTTTTATTATAAGAGCTGAAATTGTGTGATCAAGCAAGCACCATAATGTAGGCAAAAGTACAGCTAATAGAAGTGGCACTCACTCTACTGGGTGCAATGGGCTGAGCCCTCCAGGTGCAAGAGCTGAGTACCAAAAGCATGCTGAACACCCATCCCAAGTGCAATGAGGTCAAGCAACCTCCTGGGGTGCAAGGGCTGTTCAGAATGTGGATATGGCAATGGGGTGAACTCTATTGCTGCTTTAATGCCATCAGCTAGGCTTGTGGAGAAACACCAGCCCCAATGGCCTGGAATGCACGCACCACCAGGGCCCTTTCTCGTCTCTGCATCTTCACCATCCGACATATGCAAAACAGGCAGAGCATGCAGGTGCCTATTAAAGCAACAGCCAACATTCCTATGCCCGCCCATTCTTTCAGATGGTTCATGGCCAGGGAAATCCAGGCTGCTATTAGTAGTACAGAAGCGAGGAAAAACTCGAGCATCATGCATCACGGGCATTGGAATCGGGAACACTGACAGGATTCCCCGTCTCGGCTCTGCTTCTCCCTTTGTCATCATTATCAGCCAAATCATCAGCAGCAGGAGGATCTTCATTCTTTGCCTTCCTCACTAGGCGTTCCGGCACCCACACTGGATCCTGCTGGTCCTGTGGGAAAACACAGACAGAGCCTTGTGCCCATGTCAGCACGGGATCAGGTCCCCGCCAGGAACCTGTCAAGATATCCTTCCACTTTATCATGCCTCGTGATGGGCCATGGGAATCACAAGGTCTGCCTGAAAACGGCTCTGTTGCTCCTTGAACAATCTTGGTTAAATTTCCTGACACCTCTCCTTTATTAGGCAAAGCTTTCCATGCCTTCACAGCCAGCTGACTAATTTGGCCATAGACTTGTGGAGGATAAGCTGTCTGATTATTTAGCCACTGGCCTTGCCCCAAAAGCACGTCTAAATTCCAAGCTGCCTGTCCCTGCGCTGCATTATCTCTAGCTTGTTGTTGAGCAAATTCAGAATATATAGATTTCCAGTCCAAGTACTGCCCCATGGAGAGGCATGCTTTCACTGTAGACATCCAATCTGAAGGCATCATGGCACTCAAGGTAAGCCTTTCCACTTGAGCAACAGTGAATGAGGCACTAATGCCATATGCCTGCACAGACTCAGCTAGATTTTTCAGGACCTTGAAATCTAATGGTTCATAGGTCCGTACTTGATTGGCATCTTCGAACACTGGGAAGGCAGCTGCCACCACCCTCCAAATCTGGGGGCAGAAAGTGCAAGAGGGCGTCACCGCTCCGGCTGTCCACCCTTGTGCGCCCCCTTGTGGCCACAAGGAACCACACTCTCCTTGGGAGACTTCCTCATAAGGCTGCGGGTGAGGCACACTAGGAAATGCCCTATCCGTCTCCTCCCTAACTTCCTCCTCCTTCTTGCCTGCTGTCTTCTTCTCCTTCCTCTCTGAAAGTTTCTCCATTTTTGCAAGCAGCTCTTGCATTTGTTCTTTTAAGTCTTTCTCCCCAACACTCTCGTCAGAACTGCTATCAGATTCAGACTTAGGCACCTTGACAACCTCCCTCAAATCCGGATATAGATTCCCTGAACTTTTCTTTTCATGGACTTTAGAATGCCTAGAACTGTTAGACTGAGTCTCAGACCTCATCTCCTTTATATGCTCTAAGACCTCCGCCATCACTTTAACCGCCGGAATACATTCCTCACTAGTCAAGCAACTGCGAATGACTTTCCACACTCCTCTTACTCTTGTTTTGCCCTTTTTATCTTGCAGGGTGCCTTCCTCCCAGGCTCGGTCCAAGTCTTTCCCAACTTATCCCAGCAGGGTAGCATAAGGTTGCCCATCACGGCAAACCGGGGGGCAACATAGTCCACCTCCTGGAGGAACTGAGCCAGGACCTTGTCCTTGAACTTTAATCCTTTGCTACTGAGCAGCTCATGAAGAGCAGTCTTTACAGGGCAAGACAGAGAGGTTCCCATGGCTATCGACAACACTAGCACCCTGGGCGATGATGTGGTGTTAGGATGCTGCATAGGGAATGATAGACAGTATGCACTGTGATACTGTAACAGTCTATCTGAGAATGAAACATCTCTGGGCTGCTTATACAGAGGGATACTTTGCTCTATGTCTGGGCTTTTCCTGCAGGCCATGTTTTTTCCCTTTTCATTCCCAGCTGAGATCAACCCCAAAACAGAAAGGGCATCGCAGCTTCATAAATCACCAGGCTGAAGCTCACAGGAGATATCTCTTAGATCAATGTTGGTAGCAAATTAAACATGATATCAAAAATAATTATGGAAGAAAGTTCCACTTGAGCTACATCTTTATTATGAAACCCCAGTATCATTTGCCTTGATTGAAACTCAAGTAAAAACGCCTGAGGAGAGTTAAGTAATTTTTAATAAAATTCAGTTGTACAATCATTAACTGCAGGTCCAGCCAAAGACTCCTAAAGAAAAGGTTTTGTTTAATATCTCCCCACTTTAAATTGATAAGTAAGTTTCAAAGATTTTTTAAATGAATTAAATGTTTGAATTGCACATCTACTAGCAGTATAATTTTTATTAATGAAAAAATATTTGTAAACCAATTAAGCAGAAGCTGAACACCCCCCCCACACACACACATACACACACTCCTTTCTTTCTTTCTTTTCTGGGTCAGGTCTTAATAAATTTCCTTGGAAGACCTTGAACTTGCCATTCTCCTGCTGCAGCCTGCCAAGTACTAGGATTAGAATCTACACAATTTAGCTATCTGTATTTGAAAGACCTTTAATAGAGAAAATGACCTATCTAGAAGTGTAGAGATAAGTATTGCTTATCTCTAAACATAAACTTTAGCAAAACACACACAGACTATTGAATTATAGTATTACTAAATGTTTTTAATAACGCTGAAATTCCCTTCTCAAGAATTTCCAAATTTTCCTTGTTCTAGGTAAAGCAAATGATTCCCTGAGATTTCAAATATTGAAAGGTTCCATTTTGTTTGTAGATCACAAATGATACAGTATGGTTCTTTCTGCCAAGCACCTGCTACTATGCCACTCTTGACTAACCATCTGAATCAAAAACAGACTTCATCTATTCTAGTGCTTTCATATAAGACCTTCATTGGTAATTAATATATGAGCCAGTTTGTGTTTGCAATATTCACCAAAGTTCCCAAGCTGCAAAATAGAAGAGTCAAGATTTGGGTTTATGTTCTTTATCTAAGATGGTGGAAAATTTAAAATACAGCAAGAAATTTCCCTTTGTAGCAAACAGAGACTATTGCAGACATTATACTCGGCAAAATACAGAGAAGAACTGACCCTAGGGTACTTAGCCCCAATAGATATATCCACAACACCACTCCTGTACCTAAGCTCCTGATAGAAAGATTGTAAGATTCAAAGAACTGGGAAGTCTGCCTTGAGATTATATCTCCTAGAAATGACAAGGAAGCTTCATTCTAACTCTGCAACAATAAGGCTATTGAAACAAGACCAAAACCTGTTTGAAAACACTAATAGACATGCTAACATGGAAGAGGAAAATCTCGAGGACTCTTAACCATAGTGTACAGGCAGCTGATGACTGTTAAGGGAGGAATTAGTCTTTTCCATGGCTGAGACCTCTAATACCAAAGAGTCAAAACTCAAATATCATGCATTTACAAGCAACACTAAATAGGCTCAGCATGTTTATATGTGTGTGTGTGTGTGTGTGTGTGTGTGTGTGTGTGTGTGTGT
>JADRCD010068001.1:0-11306 GCA_019843815.1 Montemys delectorum | reverse complement strand
CCCCCCCCCCTGTCTCATTGTCTTTGTATTATAGGATGGGGTGTGCCTTAAAGACACTCAGGCACAAAACAAGGTCCCTCCATCAGTCAATAGCATAGCTTGACTTAAAATTCACTTTCTTTTTTTTTTTTTTTTTTTTTTTTGGACATTTTGAGTTAAAGCAGGAAAAAAAAGTAATGAAAAATTGAAGGAGAGAGAAACGAGATCAATGTAAGTGGCAGGGAACTGTTCTGAGGAAAAATTACCGTTCTGTGGAATTTTGAAGACATTCAGGGCTCCCCTCACATCTCTTCAGAACTTAGAGCTTACCTCTGGCCTGGTGCCAGAAAGTCAGGTCATTGAGAAGCAATCACATATTCCATAATTTATAATTTGGCTGAGCATTTACTTACGCCAGTCAACTACTGCTGTGTAGTAAGCGCACATTTTCAGTGGTGTCTAGAAATAAGCATTTACCTTATAAATAAGTACTACATCCCTGGGCGCTGTAGATATTGCCTGAGACAGGCAGGGCTCACAGTGGGCAGCTGTAAGGCAGGACCCCATTCTGCTCTCTTCTCTAACCCTCTACTCTCCATATTGATGTTTCTAGAAACTCTTTAAAGTGATTCTCAGAAACACACTCTAAAAATGTATGTTCGGTTTACTCCTGCGGCTCACTGAAGGGACAAACTTCAAATTCTTCTGTCTTAGAACATAAGAATGATGCATTCACTGAATGGGATGGGGGGAGGGGCAAAAGAACTGGGGAACAGAGGATGGGAGGCAGCCAGGATAAAAAGGAGAACAGATGGACTGACATCACCCACAGCCCTGGGGAACTCACTAAAATACAAATGACTTACTGAATGGGATTTCTGGGGCCAGTCTTGTGTTTTAATGATCCTGAAGTTGCGTGTATACTCTCTAAGTCCTCATCCTCTATCGCTTCATCAGCTAGCTGGGAATCTTCTCATGATGATGGTAGAGATGAAGGAGGGAGAGACAGACACACATGGTGCCTTTGAGAGAGCAGGAGAAGACTGCCAATTGACTGACAGTCTGCCCAGATTCCATTGCCAGAGCAAGTCATAGGACAAGAATTGGGATATCAAGAGGAATCTACAGAATTGAGACCAGCATCTTACTTAAGGCTCCCAGCTAACCTTGAGGTGAGTGTCTTCATGTACCAGATGAAGGAGAGGAGCTTCCTTGGTGTTGAGGTCAGGGTCGTGTAGTTACTAACAGCTAGTTTTCCAAAATCCAAGCTTAGTCTACTGCGTCAGAGCCTAGCCTATAGTTTGGTAAAGCAGACTCTTGGAATTTTTTCATGACACAAACCATTTCCATACAGTGCAGTATAAACCCTGCAGCCTTTATGCACCTATGCAGAATGAGAAGAACCAAAAGAAATTTGGCCTATTAAACCTCCTCACATGGACAGCTGGCTCTTATATTTTGGTCTCTTCTCATGTTTCTGTGTGCCTGAATTTTGAAGTCTACAAACCTTGCTTTTAACATCGGGTGTCCTCAGAGTCCCATACAAGGGAGCTTACAGTGAGAAACTGAAGCTGATGTACAAGTGGCAGTGTCTTTTCTGAAGTGTTACAAGCTAGCAAGGTGGGCACTGAGGTTTTCTTGTGAAGCTGAAGATACAAACAGAGTTGGGAACTAAGGTGAAAAATGGAAATAAGAATAAGATTTCAGAAATACATCGGGCTGTGGTGGTGTACGCTTTTAATCTCAGCACGTAGGAGGCAGAGGCAGGCGGATTTCTGAGTTCGAGGCCAACCTGGTCTACAGAGTGAGTTCCAGGACAGCCAGGGCTACACAGAGAAACCCTGTTTTGAAAAACCAAAGACAAAACAAACAAACAAACAAACAAAGATTCCAGAAATACAACCCAGATGACGAGATGTTTCTCAGAGTGCACTGAGACGCATAATCTATAGCACTATTATTATATATTTTATCACCCGAAGTTGAAGGAAAATTGTAGTGTCTTTGATGACTTAAAAACTCATACTGGAAAGATTTAATCAGACCAATACTCATTTTAAGCATTTTCGGGTTAAATGCAAGATGGGTGTTCTAGGATAATTTAAAAGAGAAAGTGGCTTTAAGAGAAAGATGGTTTTGGCTGGAGATATGTCTTTATCAGTATGTGTTTGCTATGTTAGCATAGAGACTTGAGTTTGGATCGCTAGAACCCACACATAAAGGCAGGTACAACGCTGGGGAGGCAAAGTCAGGAAGAGCCCTTACTGGTATCTTCTGGGACTTATTGCATGGACATCCTAGTCAAATTGCTGATCCCCAAAATAATGAGACTGCCTCAAAATTTAAGGTAGAGCACACACACACACACACACACACACACACACACACACACCAAGAAAATTTAAAGAAGCAAAAAGAAAGGATAGCCTGAAAACTAGCATCTCCCTTCCCTTTCTCCTCCCTCACCCACACCCGTTTTTGCCCCCTCCCTTGACTATTTGTTAATTTAAGACACCTGAGGGGCTATAGGAGAAAAATATGACCCTGACTCCAACTGTGATCTATAGGGAGCCCTGGCTGAACACCTTAATTATTGTTAACAAAGTAACATTTTAATAGCTTTAGGTTGAAATTGATGAGCCCTCTCCTGTTCCCTGTAAGTCTTACAGAGATGCAGCCTCCCATCTTGTAGGAGAAAAACAAAGGGCATAGGGGCGCTAGAGTACCTGACTGCATGGACTACTCATTCAGTATTCACGAAGAGCACGAACCTCACCCCCATCCTGCTCAGCATCTTTCCCCAAAGTTCTCATCCACTGCAGTCCATAGCCATCTAGTTCATTTCTCTCTGTCTTTAAATAGGATGAAAATACTAGTTTCCTCCTTACTGACAAGCAGAGTGAAGACAAGCGTTATGGAGAGGCAGATTTCATATAACGAGGGAAAGGTGAGCAGCTGAACATGAGAGTGTATTCTTCGGGGCCAGGGGTGGCTTTTGCTGTTTTTAAAATTATTAGCCCTAGTTAGAAGTGGTGAGTGGGAAATGAGAGGCTAAAGGGTTGGTGAGGCTTCAAGGAAGGTAGAAAAGAGAACCTGTTCTCCATGTTTGCAGCTATCTCTATTGATAAAGAATCTATATATAGTGGCATTGACTATCTGAGCTCAGGCTCAGACAAAGCTTGGACACATAGCAGGTCTTCAACCCATCCTGAGCCTTTGGGGATTTTGATTAATAGTGCAATTAATGTGGAGAGCATTTTGTGATTTCTCGGGGCAAATGAGCATCATACCCCACCCTCTGTGGCGCCTGCAATGATGTTTCAGCTTGATCATTAGCCACACTGCAGACCTCATAACCCAACTACAAGGCCATGGAAGGTCTTTTGAGATTACTTTTATCAAACAATAACCAAGACAGTGTGAATTTTCTATGGCATCACTATGGGCTCATGAGAAGATTGGTCAGGCTACTCCAGATCCTCTCTGTGCGGGTCACAATTGCTGTTACTGCTAATCTCCTGCAAGCATACCAGGATGCTTCAGGAAGTTCCTCCACAGAGTGTGACTGGAACTGGCATTGGGTAGGACAGGACACAGATACCCCTCTTAAAGATGTACCTGTGAGGTCTCCTCTGCCTTTCATGGAAAACTGAATTTTCTTCTCACTGGAGAGAAGATAGGCCCAGCACTTCCTCTAAGTCAACACATGTGACAGTCATTTTAACACCTTGATCCTTAAAGGTCATACTTTCACTACTCAAAAGTCACATTTGTGGCTTAAAAGATCCTCCTTTCCATTTCCCTTCCCCAAATGTTGAGGTGGCATTCCATTTTAAGAGCAGCAAGGAGATTGCTCAGTGGGTAGGAATACTTACTATGCAGACATGAAGATCTGAGTTTGAGTCTCCAGCACTTGGTGACATCATGCACATGCCTGTAAGCCTAATGTAATATCAGGGAGATTACTTGAGTTTTGCTGGCTGCCAAACTAGCTCTGGGTTCAATGTGAGACCCTGTCTCAGGGGAACCAGATAGAGAGTGATGGAGTAGGACACCTAGTCTTTATTGGGCCTCCATGACTGCACAGGCACTTATAGACACAACGCACGCATACAAATCCAAAATTTGATTTTGTGGACTTTTATCTCCTTGCAGTTTTACATCTTAGGTGGAGACAGGGGACTGAGGTATCAGGTTAATACTTGAATGATTTTTTTTCCACATGACAGATCATTCCTATGTTTTTTAAAAAAGAAAAAGGTAGAACAAACCCAGATAGAATAGAAGCAGGAGCACCATCTGTCTCAGAATTAGCCACCAGGCAAGAGAAAGAAAAAAAGGGGGGAAGGGAAGGGCTTCTTGAGTCAGCAGAGGAGAAAGACAAGAAAGTAAATAGGTATTAAAATATGCTGGGTCTTCTAGTACATATTATTTCCATATAGACATAAAGTCATAATCATAACTCAATAGTAAATAGCATCCTCATGAATAACATTGAGCTAAGGTTTATTTAAGGAGACACAATAGACCTGAGTCAAATTCACATCATATCTTGTTACTTGTCACATTCAGTCTATAGAAATAACAGAGTACAAATGCTAAAGGTATTATGTGACAGCAGATGACAGAGGTCCTAGAATTCATTACCAGAAGTAGGGGTAAGAGTGTCACCATAGGCAGATCAAAGAAAGGCTCATTACCCTACAAGATAAGAATGTAAAGAGGGTCAGAATGGCGAGGTCCCTGACCCCTGGCAAGGAGTCTTGAGGAGAGAATATTGGCTAGTTTAGGGAGAATTAGGGCCAACAACACTTAAGAGATAACCTCTCCCAGGTTCCTAGTTATATTGATCCAAAAGAGGAAGGCAATCTTTAAAATCTAAGATTTCTTTGTATTCTTCAGAGAAATAAATGTTGAGGAAAACACTAAATTGACATTCCCCCCCTCCAAAAAAAAGTATTGGTATACACAGTCAAACCATGGCCAAGAATCAAGTTATCATACAAGGATGGTGCTTTGAATATGCAAATACACAAACTATGTGAAGAAAAGCCAGTCTCAGTTAAAACAGAAAACTGTAGATTTGATTGTAAGCTGGGTTCTCCACAAAGCAAGACTGAGGCAAAAGCCTGGTAATGCTGGTTCATTGAGGACTACAGCTCAAGAGAAGTAGAAGCAAAGAGAAATGGAACCAAGGAAGTTAAGATGGTCAGGCAACCAGAAGCTCTACTTCAAGCCCTTCTTTCTGGATGTCTCCCGTAACTGATGGCTTGATCTCACAGAAGCATCTTCTCAGAATTGTCCATCCAGGGAGAAGAGCAGAGAAGTAATTTTTCCTCTGGTCTCTGTGGTGATTTGAGTGAGAAATGTCCCCCATGGGCTCATGGATTTCAGCACTCTGTCCTCTAGTGTTTGGGGAGCTTATGGAATCTTGAGAAGGTGCAGCCTTGCTGGAAAAAGAATGTCCCTGGGGAAGGACTTGGAGTTGACAGACTCTGTCTCTCTGCCTCTTTTCCCCTCTGTTTTTTTTTTTTGTCTCTGTCTCTCCCTCCTCCTCTCCCTCTCCCTCTCCCTGTTCCTCCCTCTCCCTCTCTCTTTCTCTCTCAATGGTGTATGTGTTCTGTGTGTGAATGGAATGTGATCTTTACTATTGATACCGTTCCTGCCTATTCTCATGTCTTCCCTATCAGCATGAACTCCATTCTTCTGGAACTGTGAGCCAGAATAACACTCTCTCTTCCTTAAGTTGCTTTCATCACAGTGTTTTATCAAAGTGATAGAAAAGTAACTAAGGTAGCCTCGTCCCAGATTCGGCAAAGGTTCATCCCTTGGAGGAATGATTCTCTTGTTCATCATCTGTGCTTTTGCAACAGATGGCTGGATGATAATGGCCATAGACTCGTATATTTAATGCTTGGTCCCAGTTGGTGGAAAACTGAGAATGATAAGGAAATATGGCCTCTTGGAGGAGATGTGCCACTGGAGGTGGAGCTTTGTGTTTCAAAAGCCTACATCACTCCTAATTACGCATTCTCTCTACCTTGTGCTTGTGGATCAAGATTTGGGCAATCAGTTCCTGCTCCGGGGTCATGCCTACCGGCCTGCTGCCATGCTTCCATGGTCATGAATTCTAACCCACTGCAACTGTGAACCCCAAATTAAATGCATTTTCTTCTACAAGTTGCCTTGGCCATGGGTGTCTTATCACAGCAATAAAAAAAAAAAGTAACTAAGACAGGTGTTGTCCTTGGGAGGATGGTAAAAGGGGGCAGAACAGATGTGAGGATAAATGAGAGGATATTAAGAGATGGCCTTTCAGCTTTAAGGCAGGAAGCCAATGAGGTCTACCATGACTGGTTACTGCAAGAGCATGTGAATCAGAGGAACTGAGAACTCGTCACATCTTTTAAGTAAAAGGTTAGCTCCGCAGTCTCACGCTCTGGTTGTCTGACTAGTCACTGAAAATGGAAAGTTTTATCCAAGAATTCTTATAGTTTTTGGTTGTGAGCCTAGCCTTTAATGTCTGAGCCATCTCCCCAGCCCTACCCAAGAATTCTTAACAGTAAGTGAGGAGCATGTGGATAAGATGCCCGTCATTATCCAAACAGGTTGAGAAAAGAAACCCTCTTACCTGTTAAGGATTCACTCGCTTTCTTGAAATCCCAGAGAATGCTGAGAAAGGCATCTTGTTAAGTAACAAGTGGCATTCTGCTCATTTGTGATAATTGATAGAGATCTTACACGGTGCTGATGCTGATGGAAGAATTCTGCTTTGACCTAAACCTATGTGGCAACTGGGCCATTGTGAAGCCAAGTATCTTCCCCACAGATATACAGCACTTAAACACTTTTTAGTTAAACAATGATCCAACTCTACAAGAGTCTGGCTTAAACATTACACTGTTCTTTTGCATTCCGTTAAAAAAAAATTGCAATTACCTCTCTTTTTAAAACTTTTTCTTTCTTTTTCTTTTGAGGAGTCCTGAAGTAACCTATGAAGTGAAATTAAAATATGCATATTTTGAGGCTAAAGAGATGGCTTAAGAGTTAAGAGCACTTGGGGCTCTTTCAGACTAGAGTTTGGTTCCTAGCACTCACAAGGTGCAGTGTACAACTCTGCCTTGACCTCCAGCTTCAAGAGAGCTGACACCCTCTTTTGGCATCCGTAATCACAAGTTATATCCTTATATAAAGACACAGGTACACATAAATAAAAAGTAAAATAAAATACATTGTATTTTATAAAAAAAAAGAATATGCATATTTTCCAAATGAAATGCAAATACTATAGCCTCAACTAATCTACTGGAGTTTCAGTTTTTAAGAGAGGAAACTACATCATAACTGAAATTGTGACAGAAGGTTACCAGACACCCACAGGACCTCACTGAGTGGCAGGACAGGCCCCAAGAGAAGGGATCTTGGGGACTAGAAGACATCTTAAGTGGGTTAGGAAATAATTCCTCTCTCTGAGACAGTACAAACATGAGTCCATGAGTTCTCAGAGATTAATATGATAGGGAAATTGAGGATTTGAGCAGTGTATAGAAAGGTCTCAACGCAAACCTAGGGCAAGTCTCAATTTCTAGTCCAGAAAGCATCCAAAAGCAGATCTCCTTGCCCGCTTTGAATATATTTCCTTTTCAGGCTCCACAGATGTCCTTTCTCATAAATTCAAAAGTATGTGCACGTTCCAAGGTGAGTTGGGATCTTCCTTTTACTGCCAGCAGTTTGCTGGCAGATTCGACATTAAAAAAATATACAGCGCTCGCTTTTAAGAGGGTGACCCTCCTTCCCTCTCCATCCCAGTCTTCTTCCAGCTCCATTTGCTCTCCTCACCTCCATGTTTATGGTTACTGTTCCCATGGGCTCTGAAGACCCTTCTACACATTAGGACTTCTTGTTCAGAAGCGAAAGGACGCATTCTTCCATCCAGATTGCCTCATAGAGAGACTGCATCTGTCTAAGAGTAAAAGAGCCTCTAGAGAACTTATGTTAGCTATGTGCCAACTATCCCATTTTGCATGCTTCCTGGAAAAACACAATACACCCCATCTCTGCAGGAGGAAGCAAGAGAGAGACCGGTTCCACAGACACATCTCAAAGAAAATTTATAATGCTGCCGGGAAATTTTAGCACTTACAACAAGCTGCTTTGTGAATCCAGGAAGCAAAATTTTTTTGCTTCATGTCTATGTCAGGCATGGTCCTTTTTTGGGGAAGGCCAACAGTCACATAGGTCCAGTGGTCTCTGTCTCCCTCCTTGTTGGCACATGTGGTGAGGTATTTTGAAAGAACAGTAGTCCCTGACCTTGAACAGAATATGTGCTTTCCAGGAGAAAGCTCTTGCAAGTGTGTGGGCATACCTACAGGTTCTATGTGACTTATAGAGATCATTGGTTCCCTATTAAGCCTCCCTCCACTTTCTCATTTGTCTTTGTAAGAGAACTTCTATATTACTGAGGCCAGAGCCAAAAAATGCCCTGGTAACAAGGCATCCCTCCTCCATATCTGACAGTAGTTAGGAATGGCTAATTAACTAAACTCTGAGCACATAAATGGGATCTGGCAGGAGCAGCCAATCTTTTGACATTGAGAACCACACAATCCATCTCCTTCGAAAAGCTTCCAAAAGTCTCATAATGTTCTAAGTATGTTTACAACTTTGTCATAGCTTTCCTGGCTTGCATGTGGCTCAGAGGCCACAGGTTGGATACATCTGTTAGGTACTTCTGTGGCACCATGGCAGAAATGGATGGAGAGCTCCCACTGCTGTGTTTCTCCTCTCCTTTCTCTAGAACTTCACCCATTCTATTGAACGGTCTCTGAGCCAGTGTTATATACCCTTTTAGCTAAGGATAGCAAAGAACAATAGAAAGAGGTTTGTTTCTTCATTGCAAAGAGCTGTCACATGAGCCTTTGACCTCCATACCTCCAGGCTTCCTTTGTCTGAGAGTGGAGAACAGTCTGCTTTGATTTAGCTAAGGTTGTCCTTTGCAGTAGTATCTAATCTAAGCAAATACATTTCCAATGAGAATGCATCTTTTTCTCTTGGGATGAAAATGAGCCACATTCCTAGGGATTCCTAGGTTATTACTGCTACATAATTTTAGTGATTTTTCAGGCGGTAACTAATAACAGTCAACTAGATTTAGCTTACACAGGAAAGGAGAACGTACTACGAACTGTAGATACACATGTCCAACCCCACCACTTCAGTCTTTGCTAGACTCTCTTACAGTCATCACAAGTGGTGTCTCGAATACTGACTTGTCTGGCTTATTTCAGTCAGCTTGATGTCCTCCTGATTTATATCTGCTATTGAGAATGGTACCATGTCCTTCTTTTTCTAACGTTGGCTGTTGAATCACATTTTTCTCCACTCGCCTCCCCGTGGACCGAGCTTGGATATAAATATTGACAGGGTGAACACTGCTGTGGTGACTGAGGAAGAGCTCAGCCATGTTCAAGGTCTAGCTCTCAGTGGCCCCAGATACATGCCCGGTAGAATCACAACTGCATCCTGCAGGGTTTACTTTCCCGAGGAGCTGCTCTGTTTTTATCAATGGCTACACAACTTCCCATTTTCAGCAATGGCATATAGTTCTTTCCCCCACATCCTCACCAGCATCTCTCAGTTCTTCTATATAGTAGACACACAGGCACCAGATGATACCTCCTTATGGCATTGATTTACATTCTTCTTTAGGATTGGTGAGGTTGAGCACCTTGCATGCATCTATTGGCCACTGTGTTTATTCTTTGGAAAATTATCTATTTGGTTTCTTGCATAGATTTTAAATGTGTATATATATATGTATATATATGTATATATATAGTCTGTGTGTTTTTATGATTATTCATTTATGTCAGTTTCACAATGTTTCTTTCTTCTTTTGATGTTAAACTTCTCTGCTGAATTGGTCAGCTCAATCATTTTTGTTCTTCTGCTTCAGAATTTGTCTTCTTTGTGATGCTTTTTTCTCTACTGACCATTCCAGCTTCATTTACTTCTTGTTTTCCTAGTATGTTTGAGTTTTAGCTCTGTTTTCTTGAAAATAGCTGGTCTTCTTACAATGGCTGATTTGAATTTTTTGTCAGGCAGCTGGTAGGTCTCAGATTGTTTTGTTTTAGCATGTGCTCATAGAGACTCCTTGTGTTCTTCTGTCTGAGGCATGTTTCACGAATCCCCTGTGGTTCTACAGCCTCATGCTCGTGCCTGCATCTTTGAGGAACTTGTCAGCAAAGTAAGGCATGTCTTACCCACTTTGGTACCTAGAGCCTTTCCTCATCTGGCAGAGCAAGAGACCTTGCATGTGTTGATTGGTGCTGGAGACTGCAAGCTAGTAGGCTTGCCAATATGTCTACAGATGGACAGTTCAACTGGGCCCTGTACTGGTGTCCACAGAGAAGCCATATTGTGTGGACAACAGGAGTTTCTCCTGGTGCTGTGCTGCACAGGCTTTGGGAAGAAGTAATGGGGACCAAGTAAAATGGTTCTTTTCCTCTCTGGTTTCTGTGTTCTCTCTGGGAGCTATAGAACCAATTCCAGGGCTCTCGTGATAGATGGTGATTTTATCAAATTATTGTTAATGCTATGTTCTTAATCCTTGAATAACGTGCCCTGTGTCACACCCTTGTTGTTTGAGTCATCCCAAATCCACATTTAAAGGACACAAATGAATGTGTGAATGGGGAACTATAACTGCAACAATTATTTGGGACTGAAATTCATTTATTGAACTTAACTTTATTAACTAAGACACCAGTGTTGTGTAATGTGTAGTATAAGAATATGAAGTAGAAGGTTAAGGCAAAATTGAGAAATTGGCCAGCTTGTTCCCATACCACTCTCTGTCCACCACCCTGTGCCATAAACTTCCTGTCAGTGAGTCAAGGTCCCATCAGCCTCCTTCTAGTCCTCACTCTGCCCCAGCTGCACTGTGTAGACAGCCTCCTCGGTCCTAAATCTGCTTCTTCAATGTCCTGCCTTTGGCTGTAACTAACAAACTAATTCAGGTCCAAGAATTAAGAACTGATAATGACTAAATGCCTTATTTATCCCTGAAGACAATTTTACTTTAATTTTGAATTTCTCTGTCTTAAACTATAACAATGAAAGATGGGAGATTTGGCGTACACTTAGCCAGCCACTAGAGGTTGTGTTTTTGGAAAGCTAGCCATGGCTGGCTGGCATTTTTTAAATCACAAGACACAGACAACTAATCATACATAAGCTTTTCCTGAATGTTCTGTGACCTCTCTAAAGATTTTCTTAGAAATACACACACACACACACACACACACACACACACACACACACACACA
>JADRCD010067998.1:0-11145 GCA_019843815.1 Montemys delectorum | reverse complement strand
TTTTTTTTTTTTTTAAGATTTATTTATTTATTGTTGTATATAAGTACACTGTAGTTGTCTTCAGACGCACCAGCAGAAGGCATCAGATCTCATTATGGATGGTTGTGAGTCACCATGTGGTTGCTGGGATTTGAACTCAGGACCTTTGGTAAATCAGTCAGTGCTCTTACCTGCTGAGCCATCTCATCAGCCCAAGAGTTGGGTTTTTTGTTGGTTTTTTTCTTTTCTTTTTTTTTTTTTTTTTTTTTGAGACAGGGTTTCTCTGTATAGCCCTGGCTGTCCTGGAACTCACTCTGTAGACCAGGCTGGCCTTGAACTCAGAAATCTGCCTGCCTCTGCCTCCCAAGTGCCACCACCCCCAGCAAGAGTTTTTTTAAGTTAACCCTTTTGTTACAGATTTTGCCAGTTTTTAATCATGCCCAGCGTGCTTACAGATCTTGAGGTAAGATTTATACTTTAGCAGAAGTTTTAGAGAGTTAAACCAAGACCAAAAGAGTATGAGATGAGTAGCAATGGTCCCAGTTGTGAAAAGTGTGTTTCTTTATGTTGTTTTGCTCTCTGTTCTCTGTCTCATAGTCAGGTGGCTTGCCTGATATGAGACAGAGATTCAGGGGAAGTCTTTAAACAATCATGCTTTGGTCTAGAGGAGAGGGAGCCATACCTCAATTTAAGGACCAGCTTTTGATTGAAGTGGAAAAGCACAAAATCACAGTCTAATGCCCCTTGTACCTAAAGACACCTGAATTCCTGTAAAACTGAATCCAGTAAGCTGAAAACAAAGAAGGCTGAGAGGTAGGGACATTTTGAGACTAGGCTACAGACAAGAGGATACTGCAGAAGGAAGCCAAGAGACACACCTGCCAGCAGACTGTGTTGAGAGGATATGCACCCTGTAGCTGGCCTACTCACTTGCTTTCTTCTCTTCCTGCTAGTTCTGATTCTTGGTTCCCACAATACAAGAAACTTATACATCCATCAAGGGTAACTTAAAAGATAGGACATTTACAGTGTGTCCTCTTGGCCAGGGAGACCAGACAAAAACAAACAGGGCTTGGAGTGGAGAAAAGAGAAATAGGGGAATCTCTTTCCATTTCTCTAATCACTTGCCCAAATAACATTAGGATCTAGGATGCCATTAGATGGCCCTTTGTATTGATTATCTAATGGATGTTGAGGTATTGCAAAAGTGAATACATTTAGGGTCCTTCAAGTCAGGTATCAGGTGGAGAGGCTGGAGGTTTTCTAAGGTATCTGTACTGGCTGGTTTTGTGTGCCAACTTGACACAGGCTGGAGTTATCACAGAGAAGGGAGCTTCAGTTGGGGAAGTGCCTCCATGAGACCCAGCTGTGGGGCATTTTCTCAATTAGTGATCAAGGTGGTAGAGCCCCTTGTGGGTGGTGCCATCCCTGGGCTGGAAGTCTTAGGTTCTATAAGAGAGCAGGCTGAGCAAGCCAGGGGAAGCAAGCCAGTAAGGAACATCCATCCATGGCCTCTGCATCAGCTCCTGCTTCCTGACCTGCTTGAGTTCCAGTCCTGACTTCCTTTGTGATCAACAGCAATGTGGAAGTGTAAGATGAATAAACCCTTTCCTCCCCAACTTGCTTCATGGTCATGATGTTTGTGCAGGAATAGAAACCCTGACTAAGACAGTATCCCAAGGGGTAATGTGAGGGTATGGAAGACACTGTTCCCATGGATGATAGAGGGGCCTGTAGTCTCTGGTGTCCCCAGAACTCAGGGAGGACTACACAAGGCGGAGAGACTTGGTGCTTGGCTTTTGTAGAGACCAGAAGGCAAGGACAAAAACCAGAGCTGTAGGAGGGTAGTCCCATCCACAGGAAAGTGTTGGGGAACGGAGTCACAAAAATCATGAGGACCGAGGAGAGCTGTGAGATTACAGGCAGCTTTGAAAGGAAGGTAGGAGAGGGTGCAGATAGCCCAGTTGGGTCTAAAAAATCTTGAGGAATGCAACTCCAAGGGTGGAGGGACAGGGTCAGGTGAAAAGGACCAGCCATAGCCTTAAAGATGATGACTGGAGTACATCCTTCTCCAAGAGTATATGCTCAGCAGTTACTTCCTTGGACTCAGGGAAACATTTGCACTGACCAAAGGGGAAGCTTACCTAATTGTGTCTGGTAGATGGTGAGTCTGGTGGACTGGAGGTGAGAGATAGGGTCCCACTGCAGCTCAAACAACCCCCCACCCACAGAAGGAGCACAGGCACAAGGAGAGCTATCTGAGTTATGGAATCAGTGTGTTACAGCTCTGAGGGAACAGTATCCTGGCAGTTGGGAGCCAAAGTCACACTGCACAACAAACCTCACATGAGAGATTCACTGGGAGGGAAAACCAAGGAGGGTGGCTGCCTCAGTTCTTGTGAGAAGCAGCAGGGCACTGGACAAAAGACAGGGCCTCTGTAGGATTGCTAGGTGAGGGCCTTCCAGAGTGGAGATTTCCAGGGGAGGGATCGGTGGGATTCCAAGACTTGAGCTTGGGATTCTTTTTTTTTTACTCTGTATGGGAGGGGCTGGGGCTGGGGCCAGGGCTGGCCATAGGGCAATTAGAATGTTTTGTGGGTCGAACCTGGTGGTTGGAGGTCCTCAGGGGAAAAGCCTGGCCACTCATGTGCATGGAAGAACTTACTCCCTGCAACCCCTTTAACTTTTTTTAATTGTACTGTGCTTAAATATGACTAAAATAAATGACCTGGTATCCGAGTTTGAACCAGTGATGGCTAAGTGGAGCTGAACTGAGTTTTATTCCTGTTTCTTCGTGGATCTTTCTCTTCTGGTCTTAAAGCCTTCAGGGACTCCTCAGCCCAGCCTCACATCTTTAGTTCTAGCACTCAGGCAGCAGAGGCAGGCGATCTCTGTGAATTCAAGTTCTAGGACAGCCAGAGCTGTTACACAAAAACCCTGTCTTAAAAACAAACAAACAAAACCCCAACCAACCAAAACAATACCCACCCCCAAAAAAACCCCAAAACTCTGATGTGACATTCTGAGACAAGGAACCTCCAAAGATGCTATTGAGTTTGGTCAGCCAGCGTTTAACAACGGCTGTGAATGTTGGAGGAAGAGTCTGCCAGGCTAACCAGTCTTAACAGATCCTTCCTCTGCCTCCTACGCTGGGATCAAAAGTATTCACCACCATATCTTTTCTTTTTTCCTTTTCTTTCCCTTCTTTCCCTCCCTCCCTTCCTTCCTTCCTTCCTTTCTTCCTTCCTTCCTCCTTTCTTTCTTTCCTTTTTTTTTTAGTATTTCCGGGACAGGGTTTCTCTGTGTAGCCCAGGCTGTCCTGGAACTCACTCTATAGACCAGGCTGGCCTCGAACTCAGAAATCCGCCTGCCTCTGCCTCCCAAGTGCTGGGCTGCTGCCGCCGCCTGGCAAGCAAGCATTTTCTTTCTTAACACTTCTTTGGTCTTTTGCTATGGTTATAATTAGCCTCTCCAGATCTAGACTAAATTAACATATGTGTTCCTGTTAAGAAATAGTGATTTATTGCTATAACATTTATAAATTAAATATAATAATCACATTTTAGTAATAAAAAACATTTTTTAGGACTGAGCATGGTAGACATATCTGTAATTCCAGCTTTGGCAGACTAAGCCAGCAGAATTGGGGATTTAAGGCCAAGATGATCTGTGTTTAAGAAAAACAAAGAAAACATGGGACCTGCGAGATGGCTCAGAGGGTAAAGGTGCTTACTGTTACCAGGGATGGTGGCAAACTCTGTTCATCCTATTACTCTGGAGGCAGAGGCAGGAGGATCTCTACGAGTTCAGGGCAAAGCTGGTCTACATAGTGAGACTCATGACCTCCAGGCTATACAGAGAAACGTTGTCTCAGAAAACTAAAAAGAAAAAGTGGGGCTTGCTCTCGAGCCCCAGGACTTAGCATAGTCTTTGGAACCTGCACTGCTGTGCTTGCCTCACACACAGTGAAGAGGGAGGGAAAAGTCTTTGATTTAACCTAAACAGTTCAAAAGTCTCTGATTTAATCTAAACAATTCAAAAACTTGACAGTAGTTTTAAATTTCTATTAAGTTTGTGTGGCTGTATACATGCTGTGCTACATGTGAGGAGGCCAGAGGACCACTTTGTACAGTCACTTCTCTCTTTCCACCTTTTCATGGTCCCAAGATCAAGCAAAAGTTGTCTGGCTTCTGTGACTTTATCTCACCTGCTCCCCAGAGTCATAGTTTTCCCTTAGTATCTGTAATAGCTGAAGTCCTGAGTGTGGTTGGTTGTCTTGGTCCTGGCGTATGTCATCCTGAGCTTGTGATCTGACACCAGTGCGTCAGTTACCATACTGTGCTGTTTTCCTTGAGAGGGTAAGGGCAATGGAAGTGAAGCTGACTGGACAGAGATGCCAGCCCAGCTGCCTCACATCAGCTTTCTGTTGTTCTCCCATCTCCTTAGGTTTTTCCATGAGCAGAAAATACTACAGAAGGTCTTTGGAGAATGGAGGGAAGAATGGTGGGTCTCCCAGAGGGAGTGGAAGCTCTGCGTTCGAGCTGACTGTCACTACAGGTTGGCTTTTATGTCTCATACTCTATGCTTGTTGACATACAGATTTTTACACTTTGTCAGACAATTATTCAATGTCTTGTTTCTGTTCCAAAGGATTGGATTGCTTTCTAGCTTTTTAAAAAACCTTTTGAGGGTAAGTGAATCCTTCCTTCCTTTCAGTTATGTTTGCACACACATATATGTGCTCCTCTGATTCAGACAAAAGTGTGGGCCATGCTAAGGACATGGAAACTTCACTCACAGATTCCATTTATTTCTAAATCTGAGAATTTTGTATAGTGATAATGATCAAGGAAGGGTGTGTCCCACATTGACTTGTAGAAAGTAGGCAGGGTCAGGTAGCTGAATGAGAAAGCAAGTGGTTAGCCTGCACAAGGTCATGGGTTAATCGGTAGCACCAAAAATACAGTTTAAAACTAAATAGTATGGGCTGGTAAGATGGTTCAGTGGGTAAGAGCACCAACTGCTCTCCTGAGTTCAAATCCCAGCAACCACATGGTGGCTCACAACCACCCATAATGAGATCTGACACCCTCTTCTGGTGCGCCAGAGACAGCTGCAGTGTACTTATTTACAATAATAAATAAATCTCTGGGCTGGAGTGAGCAGGAACTGAGTGAGTGTGGTCTACCTAAGGGATCGGGGCTGACTGGAGCAAGCAGAGGTCCTAAAGTCAATTCCCAACAACCAGATGAAGGCTCACAACTATCTGTACAGCTACAGTGTGTACTCACATACATAAAATAAATAAATCTTTAAAAAACAAACAACCCCCCCCCAAAAAAAAAAGTATGAAAGAAGGATCTTTTATGCCACTTACATTGCAAGGAATAAATGGAGAGAAAAGTAAAAATTACATCAAATACCCATTTTTAGGGCAAGTGAGGTAACTTAGCAGGTTAGACACTTGCTGCCTCCTGATGACTTGAGCTGGATCCCCAGAACCACACAGGAGAGTGCCAGCTCCACTCTGCACACTGTCCTCAGACCTCTACACTTTCACTGTGCTCCAAACACCCCTCCACACAGTAGATATAGGAATATAATTCTGTTTGCTTGGTTTTGAGAAAGAGTCTCTACATAGTCTTAACTGTCCTAGTACTCACTCTGTAGACCAGGCTGGCCTAGAACTCACAGAGATCCATCTGTCTCTGCCTCCCAAATACTGACATTCAAGGAGTATACATCTTTGTCTACAAAATTATTATTATTTTATAAAGATTTTTTATTTATGTGTGTGAGTACACTGTAGCTGTCTTCAGACACACCAGAAGAGGACACTAGATACCATTACAGATGGTTGTGAGCTACCATGTGGTTGCTGGGAATTGAACTCAGAACCTCTAGAAGAGTAGCCAGTGCTCTTAACTGCTGAGCCATCTCTCCAGTCCTACAAAATTCTTTAAAGATACAGTTTTACAGATTAAGAAGCAAAACAAAACATTATACACACGTTTGTAAGATGAGATTCACCTCTAATTTATAATTAGTTCAGATTAAAAAACAGACAGCTTTGTGAATTTGGAAAGCAAAGTTGCCTTGGAGCAGTGAAGTGCTTCTCCTTTATCACATGCTGCTGTGTGGAGAGTGATTCTTTGAAGGAGAGAAGTTTCACTGTGGTTGGAGAAAATGAATTTACTAAGGCCTTACTAAGGCTTGATGGATTTAAGATGTTCATACAGAAACAATGTGTCTTGATACATATCTGAGAGGGTTGGATAAGAGTGCCTTACACTGTAGAGCACAGTGGGGCGAGAAAGAACTCACTCTGCTGTGGAGAGGAGGGAAGCTGGCATTTTAAGCTATTTCATATGTACAGGGGCTTTGTTTGCATCTGTGTCTATGCACCATGCACATGGAATTCATCAGGAGCCAGAAGAGGCTGTTAGATTCCCTGGAACTGGAGTTACAGATGGTTGTGAGCTGCTTTGTGGGTGCTGGGAACCTAACCCAGGTCCTAGAAAAGCTACCAGTGCTCTTAAACATGGAGCAGTCTCTCCAGCCCCATTTATTTATTTATTTATTTATTTATTTATTTATTTATTTTGTTTTTTGAGACAGGGTTTCTCTGTGTAGCCCTGGCTGTCCTGGAACTCACTCTGTAGACCAGGCTGGCCTCAAACTCAGAAATCCACCTGCCTCTGCCTCCCAAGTGCTGGGATTAAAGGCGTGCACCACCACTGCCTGGCCAGCCCTAATTATTTTTTTAGATGGTTCTACCATCAAGGGTCAAAACAGTCCATATTTCCCAGAGAAATTCTTGTGCTATTCTTAGGTAGCCCCCACATTCTAAACAATTGTAACGACTCCTCATCAGTTCTGTCAACTATAGCTTTCCCCTTCTAGAACGTTAGTATGTGTAGATGCCACTGGGTAGGAGCTACTTTGTTGTCTTACTGTAAGCCCCGTTTGCATTTTGGCTCCTCAGATACTACTTGTACAACCTGATTTTCCAGAACTGGAAGACCTTTGTGCACCAGCAACGGGAGATGAAGAAGAGGTTCCAAATAGCCGAGCATCATGGTGAGAGGGGAGAGAGTGTCTCAAGATGCCTTGACTGGCTCTCCAGGAGTTCTGAGGAGCACTACCTGGGTGAAGCAGAAGACGTGCTTGCTTCCCTTTCTTTTTTGTAGAGTGTGACCTAGTTGACTCTCTGTCTGACCAGATGCTGTGTCTACATATTTTGTAGTTTGGGCATTTGAAGCTCATAAGGCAGAATGTGTGAGCTGACTGGACCTGACCTGCTGGTTTGCCCTAAACTCAGCACAAAACTCTCCCATAGCGTAGACCTGTACTTCCTCCCTTCCCTGTCTTGGTGGGTGTGTTCACATCTCCCTCTGTGAATGTCCGCTGTAGTTATGAGCCTTTTGTTAAAGTCAGGTGCTTTCTTCTAGTCTGTGGTTTGTCTTTGTATCTTTTTGGTGTCTGTAGAAGTTCTTTCTTTTAGAAGTTTATTTTATATTTATTTCTTTTATGTGTAGTGGATGTTTTGCTACATGTATGTCCGTGCACCACATGTGTGCCTGGTGCTTATAGAGTTCAGAAGTGGGCATCATATGGTTGTGAGCTGCTATGTGAGTGCTGGGCATGAAAGTTTGGTCCTCCATGCTCTTAACTACTGAACCATTGCCCCAGCCCTATTCAATCTTTTAAATGGGGTTGTTTGTGTAATTACAGGTTTTTTTTGTTTGTTTGTTTTGTTTGTTCGTTTTGGTTTGGTTTTTTTGTTTTGTTTTGTTTTTTTTTTTTTTTGGTTTTTCGAGACAGGGTTTCTCTGTGGAGCTCACTCTGTAGACCAGGCTGGCCTTGAAGTCAGAAATCTGCCTGCCTCTGCCTCCCAAGTACTGGGATTAAAGGTGTGCACCACCACTGCCTGGCTGTGTACTTACAGTTTTGAGAGTTTTGTTTGATCTTGTTGTTCTGGTTCTGACGGTATATATTCTAAGGCAAGCACAGTGCTAGGACAATCTCAGCTGTTTGGAAGGCTGAGGCAGAGGTCATTTGAACTCAGGAATTGAAGACAAACCTGGACCACAATAAAAGACTCCCTTCTTAAACAAAGGTGTGTGTGTTCATGTCTCCCCCGTGAGTGTACACTGTAGTTATGCGCCTTTTGTTAAAGTCGTGATTGCAGGAGTTTTCTTCTAGTCTGTGGTTTGACTTTGTATTATTTTTAACTTTGATGTTTAATTGATCTATTTTTATTTTTGGATTGTATTATTAATATCACATCTTACCTGTCATGTCTATGAACTCTGTAACCTGAGAGCACGAAGATTTTCTCCTGAGGTTCTAAAGATTTGTACTTTTATATATAAGCTTTATGTGTCTTGCAACCTTGCTCTAGGAGTTTTTCTGCAGATTCTATTGGATTTTTAAAAAGTTTTTATCTTTATTTTATGTGTATGACTGTTTTGCCTGGGTGTGTGTGTGTTCACTACATGTGTGCAGTGCCTGTAGAGTCGATGAGAGGGCTTCAGATTCCCCGGACAGGTGGTTGTGAGCCACCATGTGCATGTTGGGAATTCCTGGGTCCTCTGCAAGAGCAGCTGGTATATTTAACTAAGGGCTGAGCAGTCTTTCCAGCCTCTTTATCGATTCTTCTGTAGATACTCAGGCAATTGCCTTTTCCTTTCTTGGCCTCCCCAGCACTGGGATTAGAGGTGCCTGCTGCCACACCCAGCTTCTCATGGAGTTCTGAGGGGTCAGACTCAGGTCCTCACACTTGTGCCACAAGCAGCTTGCTGACCGAGCATCTCCACGACCACCTTCCTCTTTTTTATGTTGACACAGGGTGTTAGTAAGTTGCTCAGTCTGGTTTCAATCTTATGATCTCCTATCTGAGTCTCTCTCTCTCTCTTTTTTTAAAGATGTATTTATTTATTATATCTAAGTACACTGTAGCTGTCTTCAGACACACCAGCAGAGGGCATCAGATCTTATTACAGATGGTTGTGAGCTACCATGTGGTTGGTGGGATTTGAACTCAGGACCTTCGGAAGAGCAGTCAGTGCTCTTAACCGTTGAGCCATCTCTCTAGCCCCATACCTGAATCTCTAGAATGAGCTGAAATTATTTCTTTGTTTTTTTGTTTTTTGTTTTTGTTTTTGTTTTTGTTTTTGTTTTTTTGTTTTTTGTTTTTTCAAGACAGGGTTTCTCTGTATAGCTCTGGCTGTCCTGGAGCTCACTTTGTAGACCAGGCTGGCTTCGAACTCAGAAATCCACCTGCCTCTGCCTCCCAAGTGCTGGGATTAAAGGCGTACGCCACCACCGCCCGGCAAATTATTTCTTTGTTAAATGTTTAGTAAAATCTGATAAAGTCCTCTATACTTGGATTCTCTTTGTTGAAGGGGTTTTAGCTTCACTTCAAGCTTTAGCAGCTGTAAGGTGACTTAGTCCCTTTATTGAGCTTCCCAGGAATTGGCTCATTTTAATACGGTATCAGATTTATGAGTCAGTAGTTTTCCGTTATTATATTAGGCAGAATCTTTAGCTGTAAATTCACAATCCTCCTGACTTTCCTCTGAGAGACCAGACCTCGCTGTGCTATTCCCTCCCACTGGTGTGAATGCTGAGGTCACAGCCATACAACCCTTAGCACGCTCTTTCCTTCTGAGATGATCGCTCGTGTCAGCCTGCCTCAACCTTCACCTATTTTATTGACTTTGTCAAGGGTCCTAGTTGCTTTCTGTGCTGTGATAAAATGCTGACCAAGGCTGGCTTGGGGAGGCATTTGTCAAGAATTCCAATGCAGGAGCACAAGGCAGGAACAGTGTAGAGACCATGGAGGAAGTCTGCTTTCTAGCTTGCTCCCCTTGACCCTGCATTGTGTCCATCTCAGGTTGGTTCGGGTCATTGTTGTATTGTAGCTATAGGAAGTAGGCAGGGACATCAAATAACAGCCACCTGTGTCCAAACCATGCCTTCCTTGGTTTGTATTCCTGTCATTGCCTTGAGCTTACTTCTGCAAGCTTTGTTTGGATTTGCCCTTCTCTCTAGATCTCTAGATTTTTCTTTTCTTTTCTTGAGTTCTTGATCTTGAGTTTGAGGCCAGCCTTGTCTACTGAGCATGTTCTAGGACAGCCAGGATACATAGAGAAACTCTGTCTCAAAAACCAAGCAAACAAAAAGAAAATGTCTTCTATGATTCCTAGGCTGGCCTTGAACTCATTTTTAAAAAGTCTTTTAGACAGTCGAGAACCTGGCTTAAAAAAAGGTGGAGGGAGTTCCTGAGTTGTGTCCTAAGACATACTTCTCTTGGAACTTAGAAAATTATTTTATGTATGAGGGTTTTGCCTTCACATATGTATGCGCAACATGTGTGTGTTTGGTGTACACAGAGGTCAGATGAAAACACTGGATCCCTTGGAACTGGAATTACAGACTGTTGTGAGCTACCATGTGGGTGCTAGGAACTGAGCAGGGATCCTCTGCAAAAGCCACCAGTGTTCTTCACCGCTGAGTTGCCTTGCTCCTCAGGCCCTGGCCTTGAACTCTTTCAGTTAAGGGCTATAGTGTATTCCATTATGGTCACAGGTTGCTATTTAGTATGATTTCAGTTCTTTTACTATTTTAAGGCATAGATAGTCTTTGGTTGATTAGTTGGTTTTATTTTTTAAGATAGAATTTCTTTATGTAGCACTGACTGTCCTGGAATTCACTCTGTAGACCAGGCTACCTTGAAATCACAGAGATCCACCTGCCACTGCCTCCAGAGTGCTAGGATTAAAGGTGTATGCCATCACCTTCCTGGTTTCATAGATTGCTTTCTATTGTAAGTGATGTGCATTTTCTTGGTGATGTGTCTTCTGCTGCCTTCCTTGTTATTTATAGTTATAATGGACATGGCTGAATGTTTTGTAGTAGAAACATTTTTTATTTTTATTATTATTTTTTTTTAGAGATAGGGTTTCTCTGTGTAACCCTGGTTGTCCTGGAATTCACTCTGTAAACCAGGCTGGCCTCGAACTCAGAGATCCATCTGCCTGCCTCTGCTTCCCAAGTGCTGGGATTAAAGGCATGCACCACCCCTGCCCGGTAAATTTTTTTTTAAAGAAAAGCAGTCAGTGCTTTTAACCACTGAGCCATCTCTCCAGCCCTTTTTTTTTT
>JADRCD010067971.1:0-31825 GCA_019843815.1 Montemys delectorum | reverse complement strand
TTGAACCATCCCTGCATCCCTGGGATGAAGCCTAGTTGATCATGGTGAATGATCATTTTGATGTGTTTTTTTTTTTCTGTTTGCAAGAATTTTGTTGAGTATTTTTGCATCGATATTCATAAGGGAAATTGGTCTGAAATTTTCTTTCTTTGTTAGGTCTTTGTATGGTTTAGGTATAAGAGTAATTGTAGCTTCATAGAACGAATTGGGTAGAGTACCTTCAGTTTCTATTTTGTTGAATAATTTGAGGAGTATTGGTATTAGGTCTTGTTTGAAGGTTTGATAAAACTCTGCACTAAAACCATCTGGTCCTGGGCTTCTTTTGGTTGGGAGACTATTAATGACTGTTTCTATTTCATTAGCAGATATAGGACTGTTTAGATCGTTGATCTGATCTTCATTTAACTTTGGTACCTGGTATCTGTCTAGAACATTGTCCATTTCATCCAGGTTTTCCAGTTTTGTTGAGTATAGGGTTTTGTAATAGGATCTCATGATATTTTGGATTTCCACAGTGTCTGTTGTTATGTCTCCTTTTCCATTTCTGATCTTTTTAATTAGTAAACTATCTCTGTGTCTCCTAGTTAGTCTAGCTAAGGGCTTATCTATTTTGTTGACTTTCTCAAAGAACCAGCTCCTGGTTTGGTTGATTCTTTGTATAGTTCTTTTTGTTTCTATTTGGTTGATTTCCGCTCTGAGTTTGATTATTTCCTGCCTTTGACTCCTCTTGGGTGAATTTGCTTCTTTTTTTTTCAAGCGCTTTCAGTTGTACTGTCAAATTGCTGGTGTATGCTCTCTCCAGTTTCTTTTTGGAGGCACTTAAAGCTATGAGTTTTCCTCTTAGGACTGCTTCCATTGTGTCCCATAGGTTTGGGTATGTTGTGGCTTCATTTTCATTAAACTCTAGAAAGTCTTTAATTTCTTTCTTTATTTCTTCCTTGACCAAGTTATCATTGAGTAGAGTGTTGTTAAGCTTCTACGTGTATGTGGGCATTCTACTGTTTATGTTGTTATTGAGGAGCAGCTTTATACCATGGTGATCTGATAGGATACAAGGGATTATTTCAATCTTCTTGTATCTATGGAGGCCTGATTTGTGACCAATTATATGGTCAATTTTGGAGAAGGTACCATGAGGTGCTGAGAAGAAGGTATATCTTTTTGTTTTAGGATAAAAAGTTCTATAGATATCTGTTAGATCCATCTGTTTCATAACATCCGTTAGTCTCACTGTGTCCTTGTTTAATTTCTGTTTCCATGATCTGTCCTTTGCAGAGAGTCGGGTGTTGAAATCACTCACTACTATTGTGTGAATTGTAATGTGTGCTTTGAGCTTTAGTAAAGTTTCTTTTATGAATGTAGATGCCCTTGCTTTTGCAAATAAGTTTTCCCAAAGCTCTCAGTCCAAGTCAATGAGAAGTACCTGCTGCCAAACCCTAAATCATCCCCAAAACTGTATATAAATCCTATGCAGGGAATAAGAGGTCTTTGAGAACTAATCCATCATCCGAGCCTTTTGTTCTAACAGCTGTAACACTTAAATGGCCACCTGAAGCTCCGCTGCACACCTCACTGGCTAGCTGGCCTCTTGTCAGCCAAGTGCAGGGCAGCTCAGAGTAACTAAGTAACCTTGAAGGCACAAAAGAGATGGAGGTGGAGCCAACTGCAGCAGCAGAAGCAGTAGAAGGGACTTCCTCTCCCTGCCTGTGCTCACTTTCCTTCACCGGAACTGTCACACCAGGCTGGGATAGAGATCTCCGTGGAAAGTCTCTGGTACACAGGCCCACAAGATCCAACTGCCCTGAGTGGCACCTGCTGCCTCTAAACTCTGAGAAGGTTGTGGAACTTGAAAGCCACACATCTATGTCCCCTCATTATTTCTCCTACTATAACAGAAAGATGTATCCTGTCCTGAGAAAGACGTAAGCCAGAGAGCTGTTCCTGAAGTGTTTATGAAGGTAGAGGGTTATGGATTGTTTGTGTTATCTGAATTCACAATAACTTCACTCTCACAGAAGTGAAGTCCATTTATTTAGATCTTGGAAAACCCAAGACTAATGAGTATTAGCTTATAATAGAATAATGAGAGACAGTTTAGGAAAGGGTAATCTGTTGGTATGTTACTAGGTCGCATGCAGATGTCTGCAGCCCTGACAATCATTACACTGAAAAGGTATCATGGATCATTGAGTGACATATAGAACCATTGACCTTGGAAAGCTGAACCAAAACTATAAGAAGAACCAGTAGTCTTCTTTTCTAGACCATATCTGTTTCTTCCCCAGGTACTCAGTCATATGTGAACAGAGTATTGGGAGCTCCCTGAAGGTGAGGCTGTAATTATTTCTCTGGAAATAAGAAGCATATTTGAGTTTTAAGGGTCTTGTACTTACTTATATCCTGTACATCCTGTTAGTCTTCCATGATCTCTGCTAGAAATTTCCTCTTAAACTCCCATAGGATGCCAGATTGCAATGATATATCATTTCTCTATGATAGATGAAATTCATTTGTACATTCAAGGTTCTCTAGAAGCATAGAATTTAGAAGAAAACTATTGATATAATGTGTGTGTGTGTGTGTGTGTGTGTGTGTGTGTGGTGTGATTTAGTAGACTAGTGTACAGATTGTAGTAAGCCAGTCCATAAATTTCTGTCTCTAGGACAGACCAATATTCCAATAGTTGTTTGGTCTACCAATCAAGATATCATAGATAGTCTTCAGTATATTGTGGGGTAGTGTGGGGCAGCAGTCTGCTCAGGTAACTTAGGCTCAGTACAGTATTTGGCTTTGAGCCCTGGAGCCTCTGTTGGCAGTTTCTGCTTACAGGGGGGCAGAAGGAGCTTGGTCATAACTCCTGAGTCTTTGGTTCCTGTTTCAGTCACAACCCCTCACAGCTGCCCTGACAGGAGATATGTGCTCTATCAGGCGGACAATGCTCCAAGCTCCCAGTATTCTAGCTGGACTCTATCCCCACTCATCTGATCACAAGCCAGACATGCCACACCCCAATAAAAGGGGCATTTTGCCCCCTTCTCAGTCTTTTGCTCTTCCTCACTCTCTCTTGCTCTTTGTTTCTGCTCTCCTCTTTATCTCTCCCCTCTCTTTCCAGCTCTTTGTTATGTTCTCTTGCCTTCTTGCCTTCTTGCCTTCTTGATCTCTTGCTTTCTTCCTTTCTCTCTCTCTCTCTCTCTCTCTCTCTCTCTCTCTCTCTCTCTCTCTCCTTCCTCTCCTTTCCTTCTCTCTACTTGACCAGCCTACTTTCTCCTTCCTATAATAAAATATCTCATTTATGCATTGCTTCCTTTTTAACTCACATACACCCTGCCTGCAAGCCTCAACACCAGGGAGAGAGAGAGCTATAGGTCTCAGCAAAAGGCCCTGCCTTTGGTACAACAGTATACAAATGAGTCCTCAAGATAAAGGCCATAATGACACCTAAGAAAGGCTTTGGAAGTAGATATATGAACTGCACAGTGAGAGTTAGGCCAAGTAAGAAAAAAGTAAAAGCTTACTTCATTCGTGTCCTTTGTGTAGGCAGCACCAATTGTTGTGGCCCAGATGCAGAGTAGAATTTCCTACCTCAAAGAATCCAAGTAATAAAAATCTTGCACAAGTGAGCCTTCTCTTTGGGTCTTTAGGTAACTGCATATGTATTTTATTTACATTTTGCCATGTAAAATAGCCAACTCAACCTTAATTTATATGGCATAACACCACTGAAAATAATACTTTCAAATAACATACTGTAGTGGCTATTCCTGGTTATCAACACGACTATATCTGAAATGAACTATAATCCAGAATTAGAAGGCTCATCTATGACCCTAATCTGGAGGCTGAGAGATAGAAGTTTCTGACCTGAATCTTGGCATGGAGATCTTGAGGCACAGTGGCTATGAATCCCAGAAGATTAAGATAGGAAGATCTATGAGTTCAAGGTCATCTGGGATTAAAGGTGTGGTGGCATACACCTTTAATCTGGGTCACACCTTTTGCTGGAGACTTACATAAGGACATTGGAAGAAGGAAGGCTCTCTCTGCTTCGCCTGCTTGCCTCTTGGAACTGAGCAACTGCTAGATCCTTGGACTTACATTCACAGCTGCTGCTGACCATTGTTAGGAGTTGTACTACAGACTGTAAGTCATCAATAAATTCCTTGACTACATAGAGACTACCGTAAATTCTGTGACTCTAGAGAACCCTGACTAATACACATACTTTAAAACGATATCATTTCTTATTCTAATGGTTATTTTATTTATTACATTTCAAATGTCTCCCCTTTCCTGATTTCCCCTCTGCAACCCCCTCATCCCATCTCCTTCCTCTGTCTCTAAAAGCACACAAGAAAATTAAAGTTATGATTTGTTCCTTAAATCTACACCATAAAGAACTTTACTTATATTTTTAGGTGATACTGTCAACCTGGCAGTGGTGGTGTACCCCTTTAATCCCAGCACTTGGGAGTCAGAGGCAGGTGGATTTCTGAGTTCAAGGCCAGCCTGGTCTACAGAGTGAGTTCCAGGACAGCCGGGATTACACAGAGAAACTCTGTCTCGAAAAACAAAAATAAATAAATAAATAAATAAATAACAAAAATAACAACAACAACAAAAAAAAATACTGTGATTTACCCAGTGCCTATGGCTGGTGGCTATGCAAAGTCACTTCTCAAAAGCATGCTATAAGAGGAACATGAATTGTTTCATTTGTTGGAAAAGGAGGGATAGAATGATCAGGTTTTTTTAAAGAATTCTTTTAGAACAAATTATTTAATTATACACTTACAGTGTTTGAGTATTTTTAAGTTGTTCATCAAAATGATTATATTATTTTCATTTCTCAAATGTAAATACATAATTTTATACAATTATAGAACAATAATTACTCATTTAAAAGAAATACCTTCCAAATTTAAGTACTGAGGTTTGTGCCTGGCACATACTTGGTGCTAAACTAGTAATTATTAATTAAGTGGATTAACTTCTCAATTTGGGGGACTGTCAATTTGTTAAAACAATAATTTTCACTTATAACTAAGCACTTTTGTGATTGAGAAGATTCCCATAACTATAGTACTTGACCTTAGAAATTCACTAAACCCCATTCACTTACTCATTCCAAAGTTACCAGCGCAACTAAAAACTAATCTTTGAAAGACATCCTTTTTATTAATTATTTCATTTATTGGAATTTCCAATGTTGTTCCCCTTCCAGGTTTGGCACGCTATCCCTAGTCTCCTTCACTTCTAAAAGGGTGCTCCTCCACTGACTTATCCACTCCCACTTCACCCCTCAACTATCACCATTCTCTGGGGCGTCAAGCCTCCCTGGAACCAACCATATCTCCTCCTACTGAAACCAGGTATGGCAATCATCCAATACATATGTAGTGGGGTCCACTGACAAGCCCATGTAAGCTCTTTGCTTGGTGGCTGAGTCCACGAGAGCTCTGAGGTGTCCAGTTAGTTGATACTGTTGTTCTTCCTATGGGATTGCAATCCCCTTTAGCATATGTCTGTGGCTTGCTGAAACATTGAGAGCCCTCTGTGATTTCACCCATATACCATGTGAGGTGTTTGACCGTAGCTCTTCCAGCCACTTAAGAACCAGATGAGTCCTTGAATCAAGATCTTAAATCCACTTGAATGATGCCTTCCCAGTACACTAAAGTAGCTGATTCAATTCATAGTCCTGCAGTAGAAAATCACCCTGCTTCTGGTCAATTCCTGCTTTCTAGTTGGAGGGGACAGAAGAGTGATTTATAAAGTCACTGGTACTTCAATTAGTTTTTTTAAAATTTAAAAAATTGTATAATCTCTTACACAGAATTGGCGTATGGTATCCATGCCTACAATATTTCATATATGCTTGCATTCATATTGAACACCTGACATTCATTTTCATGGGAAAGGCATTTCTGCTAGAGAAACATACAATATTAATGTTCCTAGCTAAGGAGACATTTTACTAAATCAAACCTTTGTGATTATTAAGTACCACAGATCCCTATGCTGGTTGCTCTTCTCCTACTTATCCAAAACCAAACATGAAGAGGACATGGGTGCCCACTTGGAATCCAATGGGCTATGAGAGTTAATGCCTTATCAATGTAGGTCTATGTTCTTTAGAGGATTAAGACAGTAGCCTGGGGCTGGAACTTGACCCTGAAGGAAGTAAATATGGGACCATATATTAATTTCTAATCTAAGAAGCTATCTCAATATAGATGCTCTTACATTGATTTTATAAATAAATTTAGTGTGAAGCAATTTAAAAATACTTTTGAACAATTTACAAGAAACATGCTTGAGTGGTAGTATATAATGATATAAATATCTTATATTATACAAGAACCACACAGCCAGGGTTAATGACACCTGAGGTGACTTTGAAGACTCTGAGAGAAGTTTTTTGTTTGCTCAGATGTTGATGATTTGGATTTTACTGGCTAAAATCCTGTGATAGTTTATCCACAGCTACACGAACACAATTTTCAGTCCTTTGTAATCCAGAGAATTCATAAAGCATTACCATAGTATTCTCTCTTTCATTATTTTATTAAAGGAGACACATGTCAGTGGATGTGGTCATTGATGCAGAGATTGTCAAGCTATGGTTGCTTTAGGCCATCTTAAATCATCATGACTTCATTCCTGGATCTACTTTTGAAAAATGGACAAAAGCACTGTAGGAGTATGCAGAAGAGGCAGACAAAGGGACAGTCAGAATGATTATATTTGAGCAAATCTTCAGGCTGCTTTTCTCTGTAATTTCAGGTCCAGAGCTTCTTACTGTTCCTCCATGGTTTTTGACACTCTCAGGATGTGGTGACAATAAAGTATGTTGCACAGCAATAGACAGCAGAGTCCTCAGATGTCAGGCTATTGAGTTCCATGTTTGCTGTGCTTGAGACAGAGTCTGCAGTCAGTGTGGCCTTGCCCTTGAACTTCTTAGCATACTCAGTATCACTATTTCCTGGATCAATATTTCCAATCTACTCCAGTCTCTGTCCAGGCTTCTGCTTCACCCAGTTCATATATTCCATAGTGACATCATAGTCAGAAGCCTTGCAGGACAGCTTCACTGAGGCCACAGGCCTTACCACATCAGCCACAGATTGCTACAGATGGACCTGGGAATGGACACCTATAGAGGAAAAGTCAGAGTGGATGTCATTGTTACCTTAGTCCCATCTCCTCTTCAATTTTGGAACTGGTAAGCCTCTCATCTGTAATTACCAACATGAAGAAGAGAAAACTGAAGTTCCATAACATGGTCGTGGCCTGTGTTCTCAGAAACTGTGGAGATGACACTGACTATATGTTGTCTTGGAGTTTGGACACCCCTGTATTTACAACCATAGACTCAAGTAATTTGCATATTCATGAGCAGGGTAGTTCTTAAATCAGGGCTTCTTGCAGGGAGAGAAAAAGGAGGTAGAAGATATCTGCAACAGGCTGCAGGATTCTGAGTTCCAAATCCTAATATTCTCTGAGGATATACATCCTGTACTCTTTCCCTGAGACCTATGCAGATGCTGTGGATGTAACCTCAGGGCCTAAACTCCAGAGATTTCAGGTCTGAAACACTTACTCCACTTTTGATAAGGTTATCATTTTGGCTTAAAGATGGTAGCTGTGATAGTAATGATAGTGATGACAAATTAAAAAAAAATCTCCCAGACAATAACAATTACATCCTCCTTTGAGATATATGTGATTAATATTTGCTTTTCAAGCAGGTGCTATACAAATAGAACCTAAAGGATCAAAAGGAAATATATTTCAGAATATTTATACATCAATATTTACAGTAGCACTATTTAAAATGATGAAATTGTGGAAATCAAATACATTTCTGTCAAAAGGTGATTGTACCAAGTAGACATGATTTTATGTAAACATAGAAATTTTCATCTGAGAGGAATAAGAAATGTATATCACTTTAGGGAAAAGAATGTAACTAAAGATACTTGAAATAAGCCCATATCAGAATTGAAGACTTTGTATGAGACTCTCAGTAGTTCTTTGATATTGCACAATTGTATACAATTAAATGTACAAATACAAAATGTTGTACAATTCAAATTGTATAATAGAATACATGGTAAAATATAAGGGTAAAGAAAAGAAAGTGTAGAAGTTATGGGGAAATATGAATACTATAAAATATAAACTTGTATAAATATTCTATCTCTTTCGAAGGAAACATCAGTTCTGTCCAGTATCATTATCCACACTTAAGGATGAATGCATGCCCATCAGCATAAATCCAACACAAAATATACTCAATAGTATTAATGTAGATATTTATTTACTTTTTATTTGTTCATTTATGTCTTATTAATTTTTTGCATATATATCATGGTTCCAGGTTGTATTAGTATGTTTTGTATTTTCGTTTCTTGTTTGTGTTTGTTTCTAAGTATTTTAATCCTTTTTTAAAAAATCCCTATCTCTATCACCAACTTTTGTCTATATTTTGGTTTGTTTTATACACAGAGAAATAAAGTGTAGAGTTGGTGGGTATAGAGTTAGGAAGGATCTAGGAGAAATTAGTGAAGGGGAATCAGTGATTGGAATAAATTGTATTAGATTTTTCAAAAAGAATGTAAAAATAAATAAAAACAAAATACAAAAGACAAGAAAATATAAACCTGTGAAGTATGAAACAAAGGATATTTGCTTGTTTGAGCGTGGAAACATTACATGTCAATCACTGCAGAAACAGATCAGCTAACAGGACTTACAAAGCAAACCACAGAAGATACAAAGTCCCCTCCATATCAACCTCCTCTCTCTACTGAGGATTCTTGGTCCAATTATACCCCAGCTGGTCCTGAGCTCCTCTGCATGTAGGTTTGTCATGGCTTACACTGAATTTGCCACATCTAGCTTGAGCAATAACACATCTCTGCAATTTCAGTGTTCACAGAGCTCAGTTACAGGAAGACTTTTGTTTATTTGGAGATGATGACTAATAATTCAGAGATTAAATTAGTGTTGCTCCTATATTATAATCAATGAATTTCTAAAAGACTCTTCCTTATGGCACTTGGATCCAGCTCAAGCAGTTCACAAAAATAAATAAGGCAAGAACAGGAGAGATCAACGTCTTTGCTGCCCTCATAGGGTCAGATCACTTGAGATCAAAAGGACCACAATGAGTCTTATGCTCAGACAAAGCCACAGGTATCTGTGTATGATTTCCTGGGATAATCCAATATGGGAGTCAACAGAAAAAGAAAGAATGACTATGGTATTCACAGAAAAGTGAACAATTCTATAAAACTTACATTCAAATTGAGAAAGAAATTGAGATCAAAGAAATATATGTTGTGACTGAGTCACATTCCTATAGTGAATATATGTGCAGTTAGTGAAATGAAGGGAGAAAGTCTAGGGTCTTCTTAGTTCAGGGCATGTGATAGTTAAAATCTTTCAGGAGTTAAGTGTTTTCACTGATGAAAAATAGATTTAGATTATTTGTGTCCCTTTGTGTTTAAATGTATAACTTGCAGATATATATAATAAAATGAAAATATATGCTACAAAAAGTCAAGCTATTCCTGTATGTTTTTTGAACTTCATGAGCATGAATCAGATGCAGAGAGAACTAGATGAGACCATTCCAATACATGACTTCTTGTCCATCACTGGTAAGAACTGATATTGTATAATGTGGACTGTCATTTCACTGGGAAGAATCTGCAGGGTAACACACACTTGTTATTATAGAGGAATATTTCTCCTTACAACAAGCTGGATGAGCTTCTTTTGATGTTTCAGTATCTATGTTGTATTAGGTAATGTCAATAATACTGCACATTACATTCCAGTATGGTGGAATGCTGATTCCTTTCATGGGTAGTAATGTACAGAAGTCCTTCACTGCCCAAGCAGTATAGATTTACATAGCCATACACCTCTCATCATAGAATTTATTCACAAAAGTTTGGGCTTCATGAGATTATTAACATACAATATGAGCTTATTGTCCCAAATCAAAATAATTCAAGGATCACAAAATGTTGAGCCATATCTGTGAAACATTGTATGAGTTTTTCTTGAATATATGTGTACAATGGTTTCTAGTCATATTCATTTGCTGTTTACTCTCTGGATTATTCTACCCTTCTCTGTCAGGACCTTGTTTTTATTAATCACAAATGCCCACCAGTTTCTTCTGTAACTGTACTATATTTGATACTACTCAACATCAATATGGACTAAGCACAAAAGTTTGATCACATACCAAATCAATTTCTAAGAGATGATGAACATTGTTGTTGAAGTCATACAGTTATGGTGTATTTTCTCTTGTTTTCTTCAGGGATTAACTGTTGATATTCAATAGATATTTCAAATATGTTGATGAGCTTTGACCCAATTGTTTCCATTGTCTCAACAAAACTCATGCTCTTCTCTTGGGGCCCTTCAATCTAGCTATAGCACTGACCCCTGTTGAAGTTATGCCTTTGCTCTGCCTCCCAGACCCATGCTCTCAGATATAAGACTCAGACTCAAATTATATTTACAAATACATTGGCCATATAGTTAGGCTCTATTTTGACTAGATTATAAGACACTCATTTATTTTAACCAACATTTTGTCACATAGCTCTTTACCAGTACTCAGGTATCATGTGTCTATGTGTCTATCCTCTAATCTCTTTTCAGGATCCTATTCTGTCTCCTTCTCTCCCCCACTTTTTTTTCCTCCTAATATACCACCTATATTTCCTGCCTAAGTCATAGGTCATAAGTATTTTAATTGACAGGTCAGGTATCTATACAATATATATGATCTCTCTTCAATTATTTTAGACAAATAAAAGGTTCTTTTTAAAAATATATAAATTGAATACACTTATAATAACTATAAAAACTATAAGGTATGATATACATTCATAGTGTCTAGTCCATTTCTATTTGGCAACTAAGATAAAGTATTTTATTATTTACTTTAATTTAATTATTATACAAAGTTGTATCTAAACTTGGGGTCATGAAAGCAAGAGCTATCCCTGCCCTGCACCTTCTGCAGGATTTGGGAGAGTGGACCCTCTAAATTGCAGCATCAGTACAGTAAAGCTGACTCTAGGGGTAAAGATTCAGGCAAGCTGGCCCTAAGGGAATGTGGAAGGGAGAGCTGGCCCCACTACTTGTGGGTAGTGCTGTGACATGGGCAAAAGAGGTATGTTTCCACCTTGACCCTTACCACCCACAGCATATAGGAAAGCTGTCCATGTTCCTCACCTTCTGTAGCACTTGGAAGAGTTGGCTCTCCACCTCACCTGGGAAGGCCAGTGGAGCTAGCCCTGGATGTGGGCATTGCTATTTAGCTGGCCCTGTTGGTGTGACTCCAGGAGAGGCAGCACTAACTCTTTCACATCTTATGTAGGCTTAAGCAAGGTAGAGATTTCATTTCCTCCCCTTTGCCTCCCAAAAGTGGGCATGAAAACTGTCCACACTGGGGTCATGAGAACAGAAGGGCTGGCAGTACTCATCACCTGGTGCAGCACTTGGGAGAACAGGCCATGTACCTCACTGTGGCAACCCAATAGAGCTGACTCTAATGGTGAGGTTTGAGTGAGCTAGCTCTAAGGTTGTGAGTATGGGTAAGTTGGCTCCACCACTTGTCTACCATGATGTGGGCAAGGAAAAGATGCCCTGCCCCAACCTGACCCCATGCCACCTACAGCAAGTGGGAGAGCTAACCAAGGGGCCATGGGAACAGCAGAGTTGTCCCTGCCTCCTCACATGCTGCAGAACTTGGAAGAGTGGGCCATGTACCATGCCTGGGAAAAGTCCAGTAGAGCTAGTCCTGGGTATGAGGAAAGTCATTGATCTGGCCTTGTGGGTGTGAGTACAAGACAGCCAATACTTTTTTCTGTTGTGAGGTGCTGTGGACAAGTAAATAATACCCTCCTCCCTTTACTTGTCCCTTGCTATCGATGATCAAGAGACAGAGAGAACTGGCCCTGTCTCTTTTCTGATGCACCTCTGAGGAGAGCAGGCCCTGGGCCATTCTCTCTGCAGTACAATAGAGAAGTCCCTGATGGCATAGGTGCGGTTGAGCCATCCCTGAGAGCATGAGAACAAAAGGGCTGGCTCTAACCCTCACTCACTGTGTCATTGAGTAAATCTACCATGGCAGGAGAGCTTGACTCAATGCTGCAGAAGAGCTGGCAGATGGTCCAACTCAGATGCATCTTAGGCACAGATTCAGGACTTTGAATTGGTCCATCCCAAAATGTACCTTATTGGTAAACTGCTGAAGCATAAGAAGGGAGCAGTTGGTCCTAGAGATTCAAAATTACAGGACCTCAAGGACAGCACTGTAGAGAGAATCACTTGTACACTCTGTGGACATATCACCTGACAATTAATATAAAAGGTGTTAGTCTATTAGCTTAGGCAGGAAATAAGAGCTTGGAGTTATGGCAGGGAGAGGGGATCTGGGATAGACTCAGGCATACAGTGATGGAGATAGTTGCATTAACCTGAGGAGAGGTAACTAGCCCCATGGCAGGACTTAGAATGAAATACATGAGATAATTGATCTATGAGCTAGAAGGAAGGACCCAAAGCCTTTGACCTATGTATTTATTCTTAAGTAATTCAGTATCAGAGTAATTATTTTGAGACCTTGGGTGCAGATGGAAAAGACCACAATAACTCAGAGCTACTATAGGATATCCCAGAGGAGTCCAAGTGAAGTTCCAATATTGATAGTGTAGCAGAAGCCAGAGGCCTCTTACTTGGCCAATGATTCATTGCAAAATTAACATTTGCAAGAAAAAGTTTGGACAAAAGGGCATGTTGTGGCTCACACTCTGACAGACTACAGCTTTGACTATATTCTTTCCCTCTAATGGGGAAGAGGTTTCAAGGTTGGAGAGAGGATTGTAGGAGAGGGGAAGATAAGTGGAATTGGGATGCATGCTGTGAAATTTTTAAAGAAACAACAAAAAGTTTTGAAAAATGACTTAGGGAATATAACAGGAAGCCTGGGCTCTGAAGCTTATAGCAAAAAGGAACCAGAGAGACTAACAGGAAATGTGTACCCTCCTCAACTCTTCCTCTCTATTAGGAGGGAACAGAAATGAGATCCACCCTGAAATACTGTACAGCTGTAAGCCGAGCTTGTACCTCTGTGCCCTCCATGCACAGTAGTAAGTGGCAGTATCTTCTGTGTCCACACTGGTGAGTTTAAGGGATACCTGGTCATTAGAGGTCTCCTTAGAGATTGTGAGCCGGCTCCTCAAAGATGGATTGTAGTAGTTATCATCATTCCAAATGCTTCCCAGCCACTCTAGAGCCTTCCCTGAGGGTTGACGAAGCCAACTCAAACCCATACCAGAAGTACTCAGTGAAATCCCAGAGAAAGTACAAGTCAGGCTGAGAGTTTGTGATGGCTGCAATATCCCAGGGCCAGACTCCTTCAGCGTAATCTGAGATAGGACATCTGTGGAGGAAAATGCAGATGGTAAGGTTGGAAGAGGATGAGGATATGGAAGTTCATTCCTTATGGTGTCTTGGCACTCACATGCAGGGGCAGGCAGCAGCAGCAGGAATGAGAATGTAAGCCTGTCCATGACTTCACACCAGTGCATACTCAGGCCCAGAGTTATCTTTTCAATGTAGGTTTGGGTGGAGCCTGGAGAAATTTGCATTCCCTCATGAAATGCCTATTTTAATTGAGGTTTTAAGACTTTAAACTCAGGAAGAGAGAGTCTGTGATGAGAAACAAAGGATCCCTCAAGGGAGTTAACCTCTGCTCCTCATAGAAAGTAGCAAACAGAAGAATATTATCCTCAGAATAAAGTACTGTTGACAAGTGCTGTATGTTTGAGAGAGATCCTCATTCTAACACGAAAGGTCTTTCTTTGCTCTGTTGATTCACCAATGGTTCATTACACTGTATTTTTGAATGAAAGACACAGGAAGAGCTCAAATGGTTGACATTTATCCTGTTACTTGATGTAATGTGCCTCAGACCATGGAGGTTTCCTATGCGAGTCCTGTCAGTAATTCACTTTCACATAAAAAGTTAGAGTTTATAGCATCTCCATTGTGCAATCATTGTTGTAAACCATAAAAGTGTGTGTCCTCTGCTGTGTGGCAGTTATGGATTTTATAATTGCATGGAAAACAGTGGTATTTTTATTAACTTTGCTTATCAGTTTCCTGTCTCACATATTCGTGGTTTCCTTTTATTGAATAGTCTGTGTCTTCATCAGTATACTTCTCTCTAGTCTGACAACTTTAAAATCAACAGGGGAAAAATAAACTTAAGGCAACTACATGGTTAACTGATCAGTTCACACTGGAGCTGAGTCTCTTAAAGGAAGACATAGAAAAGGAGAGGATGTGGGAGTCATAGTTCACAGGGCTTGGGCTTTTCTCTTTACTCCCTCCACAGATATTAAAGCACCCTTCTTTGTTTTTTTCATTATGGATGCTTTAGAACTTAGAATGAATATGATTTCCATTCCTTTGGAGCATTTACACAGTGATTTATTGATGTGAACATAGGTAAATATATGTAAATAATTTTAAGTGAGCTGACTTTATTAGAGAAAGCTACAGCAGAAACATCAAGTATTTTTATAAAGAAGATAATCTTCATATTTTAAAATGTTTGAAATGTGAAGATGTCAAGGTATGTCAAATCCATGAGATAATATTTTAACACAAGGTTGTATCAACACTGTAAAGAAAAATCAAAGAAAGAACACTGAGTGCCACCTGAGGGACTGAACCCATAGAGGAAGATGGGCAACAAGACTTTTTCAGGGAATTGTTAATGTTTCAATGACTTTTGTTCTATGATTAAATTATGTGTTTTGAAATAGGAGACTATCTGACATACATTCCAGAGATTCAAATATCAGCATAACCACATATGTCTTCATTAAAAATAAGCAATAAAAGGGATCCAAAGGAAGGAAAAGATGCTGGAACAGACTGTACAGAAGCTAAGTAACCAGGTTTCAATGAAGGGGCCAGAAGTAATGATTGCTGGTTCCAGGGTATGAGAAAAGCAGATAACAGACTCTTCTGAGAGATAACTTCATAAATACCCAGGGACACTTATGCTGCATTTAAAATGCTTTGTTCATGAAGGGCACAAAAATGTGTAGTGACAGTTTTGGAATTGTAATGTTTTTGAAAAGCACAGAAATATAAGAATGTGTTTTTATTTAACCTCTAGTGTGGGACATGAGGCTGCTTCCTATTGATTGCAAAAGCTGACTATGATTTACCTCATGCTCTAGCCAAGATATGGTTGGTAAACAGTTCCTCCGATTTTGTGATGTTTGGAATTCTGGGAACATTTCAGATGTTATGTAATGCCAGGGCCCTAAGAAGCAGGGTTGGTAATTGTTAGTTGATAAGGGCAATTGGTTGCAGTTTGTTTGTAGCTGACAAAAGAAGAATCAAAAGGAAAGTTGAAATCATATTCAATGATCTAGATCGATTTCTCTCCCCTGTATACTTCCTTGTCTCCTCTTTAGTGTTAGGAGGTAAATTGGAGGCATAAAAGGTGGGAAAATGACGGGTTCACAAAGTAGCACAGATTGACCACAAGTGATGTTCTGTCTTAAGTCTGTGATACAATCTTTAATAAAGGCAGATTTTTTCCTGAATTTTTCATATTTCTCTTACTATTTTTAAAATTGTTTTATTTATTTACATTTCGAATGGAGCCCCACTTCCCAGCTCTCCTCCATGAGTCCTTTTCCCTAAGCCCACTTCCTTTTGCCTTTAAGAGCATGATCCCCACCACTAACCTCCTACTCCTCATCCACCTCTACTTTATCCAAGCCCTTGTGCATCCCTCTTCTGTCAGGCAACAAGTTTCTACAGGATTAGATCCACCCTGTCCTACTGAGACCAGAAAAGGCAGTCCTCTGCTACATAAGTGCATGGATCAACCCCTATATGCCCTTGTTTGGTAGTTTAGTCTCTTGGAGCTCCCAGAGGTTTAGGTAAATTGATACTGTTGGTCTACCTATGGGATTCCCATCACTTTCAGCTTCTTTCCTTCCCCTAACTCTTCTATAGTGATCCCTGATCTCAGTCTAATGGTTGACTATAAGTACCAGAGTCTGTCTCAGCCAGCTGCTGGTAGAACCTTTCAGAGGACAACCATACTAGGCTCCTGTCTGCAAGCACAACATGGCATTTGGTTATTGTGTTTTTTCCAGGTTCTGGTTATTATGAATAAGTCTACTCTAAACTTTATGGAGCACATGTCTTTGTGATATGGTGGAGCATCTTTTGGGTATATGCCTAGCAGTGTCATAGCTAGGTTTTAGGTAGAATTACTCCTAATTTTCTGAAGAACCACAAGATTGATTTCCAGAGTGGTTGTACAAGTTTTCAATATCACCAGCAATGGAAGAGTGTTCCTCCTCCACATCCTCTCCAGCGTGTGCTGTCACTTGAGTTTTTGGTCTTAGCCATTCTGATTTATGTAAGGTGGAATCTCAAGTTTGGTTTGATTTCTGTTTCCCTGATGACTAATTATGTTGAATATTGTTAAAGTGCTTCTCAGCCATTTGAGATTCCTCTCCTCAGAATTCTCTCTTTAGCTCTCTACTCCATTTTTAAATTGGGTTATTTGTTTTTTTTTTAAATTCAAGTCGAACTTCTTAAAGTATTTCTACATCTATGCCTAAATATGTAGGAATAAATGTAGAAAAAAAGTATAGATCGTGTGGTTCAAATTTAAAATGTATAAATTCAATACAATAAAACATAATTTAAATTTAGATGTTAACCCCTGACAATGAGGGTTCAAAATATAAAATATTATTGTAAGGTTGGAGCACAATAATTCAGTTATTCAGAACATTCACCCCAGCATTGGGGCAGACATTCAGCCCAACAACCAGAAGCAGGGTCTAATCTTATGAAGTATAAATGTCACTTATCTAGGAAAAGAAAGTGAATTCCTTATGAGAAATTTTCAGAATTATCAGTATTCACCCCAGTCAAATGAAATTTAAAAAAAATAAATCCAACATCAAACAATTGGTTATTAACCAGATAATGAAATATTCTGGAAGTTATTTTGAAAAGCAGCATGAATACATACACCTGGGACATCAAATCAGATTGAAGGACTCCGTTCCTTAAGCACAATAATTCAGAGTGATGAAGGTAATCTCAGGAGAGATTCAAAGAGCTCTGAACAGATGAAAGTACCCTCAGTATTTAGAATGTGTAGTAACATTTTCTATGTTCATGTGTAATTGGCAGTTGTATGGTGTAGGTAAGAAAGTCACCTATTCTATATTGTCAGGATCATATAATTGTACAGGGACAGTCTGGAGTTATTTTTCCCAAAATTACTAAGAAATATGTAATAAGGTATAATGTTACTAACTTCACTAAAACACCTTGGTTCTAAGAAAAGATAGGCATAGAATAATGAAGACAGGAGTATGAAAAAATTAAAGGCTAAAGAATGAGGTTTTCCTTCTTCTCTACTTCCCCTGAGATGATGGCTTCACATGACAATGGACAACTGCATGCAACCAGATCTCCTATAGTTATGCAGCAGAGCTCTGTGGGCTCAACACTGTGGGTGCAATATCAATGACTAAGCTCTCAAATCACAATCATATACTCCAGCTAAGAATATCCTTCCTAGTAGGGAAAAGAAGATGCAAATAGACTTACAGATTCTGTTGCTGAAGGTGATGAAAATGAATAGATATTTCCACCATGTTTGAAAAATTGTAGTGCCTACGTGTGTGTGTGTGTGTGTGTGTGTGTGTGTGTGTGTGTGTGTGTTTGTGCACTTTGGCTTTTCCTTTCCATAATCTGTGTACATAATGAATAAAACATATCTCCATATTAATTAAGAATTTTTACTGTACTCTCTTTGAAGTCTCGTCATAGTAGCTTCCTGTATCATATGAATGCTAAAGATATGTGAGGTTAGGATAGGAGATCTTAAGTCCCTTAGGACTCTGTCACTCTCCAGATGTTTCTGTGTACATATTGCATTTCTTTCCAGATGATGGGTTGGATCTACACCACCCTCTGCTGGTCCTGGTCAAACTTAAAGTGGGGTTGTTTCTGAACACACAGGGAACCTGATGGTTTTTTTTTTTTTCAGAGAAATACAAGTTTTGTTTTTCTTGAATGTTATCTCAGCTTCAAGGGGAACTAGTTATTGAATGGGTAAACAAACTGGTATACTAATGTACTATTCAATGACAGTTCCACCCTTTACACAGATTTTATTCTCTTTTCTTTCATGGCATAAAGGCTCTTCCTGAAAGTGTATAGCCAGATGAAAGTTCCCACCTCACTACAGCCAGGATCCATTGTCACCCAGCATATCCAAAAGCCTCCTGAGATCATGTGTTCAACTTCTACTCATGCATGTTGAAAAGTAGAACTAACTATAGAGAGTTTTAAACACAATGTCATGGAGGGAGAAAAATAATTTAATGCTTGATCCTGATCAGAGAATTTGTGTTAACATAGGGGCAAATAATTCCTCCTAAAGTAACAAAATACTTTACTTGTTTATTCATTCATTTCTTTTTTAGTGAATTAGATTTTGTTTTGACAATTTTATAGATGTATATAATACAACCTAGTTACACTCATCACTCTTATCTTCCAGCTGTTTCTGTGAGACTTCTCTCTCCTTATCAGCCCAAATCCATGTTCATTGCAATTTGTTCTGTTTTTGGACACATTGGATTTTTACCAGGACTGTCTAATTATCCATAGGAGTAAGATTATCTAATGGAGTCTGGTTGGCTTACAGGTGTCTATACATCCAAAAATAATAAACACTCTGTTCATCCAGAATGTGTCAGGATTCATTAGTTCACAGGGAAGTAATAGGAACCCATAAGCCCCTCCATGATCCAAGATTGGTTATTTGGTTATTGATATATCTGTTCTTATACAAGTCCAGTGTAAGCAACCATCTCTGCTGGTGAAGTCATGCTTGCAACAGATATGCCATGGCCATAGCATAGTATTTTATATCACTTCTCCCCATCTCCCTGATCTTGTATTTGACAGTATTCTGTGTATATTAAAGGGATGAAATAAATATGAGGGCTGTGATCACAGCTCTCCTTTATTTTCAACAGCCTGAGCAATCAAGAATCTTTGTATTTATCATCATCCATTACACTCCTCTGACTGTGTCTGAGAGCAGTACTTCTCTATGCACATAAACATGGATATTTAGAAAGGAATTTTATACTATGTCACTTTTACTAAACTATGGTAATGGATCTGTCTAAGTGCATATGACTTCTGCAGTCCTGGGTTTTTGACAGCATTCATAGTACCAGGTTTGAATTTCCTCCTTGGGAATACACCTCAGATCTCATCAGACTTTGTTGTCTATGTAAAAGCTGTGTTATTTTGACAGTAGTGGGTATGTGTTTCATCACTCTTCAGTATTGTTGATGGTAGGATTCATAGCTGGATAAGACCACTGATGCCATTTCTCCTCCAGCAACCTGTATAACATAATTTCTACTTACATTATGAAAACTGTACAAGTAGGAGTTTTTCACTCTTAACCTCTTAGCGTTTTCTCTTTTATCTCACCTCTTGCTCCCCCTCTCCCCCGCCCTCTCCCCCCCCCTTCCCCTTCTCTCCTCTTGGCCATGGTCAATCTTTACTTTTCCTTTTCTTTTTTTTAAATTAGTATTTTCTTTATTTACATTTCAAATTATATCTCCTTTCCCAGTTTTCCCTGGGGAAAAAAAAAAACCTTGTTCCATACCCCCTCCCCTTGCTCTCCAAGCCACCTCTGCATTTTCAGACCCTGGTATTCCCCTACACTAGTGAATAGAACCTTCACAGGACCAAAGGCTTCACCTCCTATCCATTACCTACTAGACCATCCTTTGCTACATATGCAGCTGGAGCTATGAATTCCAACATGTATACTCTTTGGTTGGTAGTTTAGTCCTGGGAGCTCTGAGAATACTAGTTAGTTCATATTGTTGTTCATCCTAAGAGGCTGCAAACCCTTCAGTTCCTTGGGGACTTTCTCTAGCTCCTTCAATGGGGACCCTGTACTCAGTTCAATGGATGGTTGTGAGCCTCTATTTCCATATTATTATGGCACTGTCAGAGCCTCTCAGGAGACAGCTGTATTTGGCTCCTGTCATCCAGCACTTGCTGGCATCCACAGTGTTGTCTGGGTTTGGTGATTGAATATGGGAAGGATTCCCAGGTGGAGCAGTCTCTGGATTGTCCTTCCTTCAGACACTGCTCCATAGTTTGTCTCTATAACTCATTTCAGGGGTATTTTGTTCCCCCTTCTAAGAAGGATTGAAGTACCCACACTTTGGCCTTCATTCTTCTGGAGTTTCTTGTGGTTTGTGGATTGTTTCTTGGGTATTCCCAGCTTCTGGGCTAATATCTACTTATCAGAGAGTGCATTCTATGTGTGTTCTTTTGTGATTGTGTTACCTCACTCAGGATGATATTCTCCACATCCATCCATTTGCCTACGAATTTCATGAATTCATTGTTTTTAATAGTAGAGTAGCACTTTAATGTGTAAATGTACCACATTAGCTGTATCCATTCCTCTGTTGTAGGATATCTGAGTTGTCTACAGTTTCTGGATATTATAAAAAAAAGGCTGCTATGAACATGTTGGAGCATGTGTCCTTATTGGATGTTGGATCATCTTGTGGGTATATGCCCAGGAGTGGTATAGTTAGGTCCTCTGGTAGTACTATGTGAAATTTCCTGAGGAACCACCAAACTGATTTCCAGAATGGTTGTACCAGCTTGTAATCCCACCAGCAGTGAAGTATTCTTCTTTCTCCCCAACCTGGTCAGCATCAGTTGTCACCTGAGTTTTTTATCTTAGCCATTCTGACTGGTGTGAAGTGAAATCTCAGAGTTGTTTTGATTTGCATTTCCCCGATGACTAAGGATGTTGAACATTTCTTTAGGTGCTTCTCAGCCATTCAGTAATCTACAGTTGAGAATTCATTGTTTAGCTCTGTACCCCATTTTTACATAGGGTTATTTGGTTTTCTGGAGTCTAACTTCTTGAGTTCTTTGTATATATTGGATATTAGCCCTCTATCAGATATAAAATTGGTAAGGATCTTTTCCCAATCTGTTGGTTGCCACTTTTTTCCTATTGATAGTGTTCTCTGCCTTGCAGAAGCTTTGTAATTTTATGAGGTCCCATGTGTCAATTCTTGATCTTAGAGCATAATCTATTGGTGTTTTCTTCAGGAAATTTGCCCTTGTGCCCATGTGCTCAAGGATCTTCCCACTTGCTTTTCTATAAGTTTCAGTTTATCTGATTTTCTCTGGGGGTCCTTCATCCATTTGGACTTGAGCTTTGTCCAAGGAGATAAGAATAGATCGATTTGCATTCTTCTACCTGCTAACTTCCAGTTGTGCCATCCTCATTTGTTGAAAATGCTGTCTTTTTTCCACTAGGTGGTTTTAGCTCCTTTGTGAAAGTTCAAGTGACTATAGGTATGTGGGTTCATTTCTGGGAATTCAATTCTATTCCATTGTTCCACCTGCCTGCCTCTGTACCAATTATCATGCAGTTTTTATCACAATTGCTCTGTATTAAAGCTTAAGATCAGAGATGGTAATTCCACCAGAGGTTCTTTGAATGTTGAGAATACTTTTTGCTATCCTAGGTTTTTGTTATTCCATATGAATATGCAAATTGCTCTTTCCAAGTCTGTGAAGAATTGAGTTGGAATTTTGGTGGAGATTGTATTGAATCTAAAGATTGCTTTTGGCAAGATGGCCATTTTTACAATATTAATCCTGCCAATCCATGTGCATGGGAGATCTTTCCATCTTCTGAGATCTTAGATTTCCTTCTTCAGAGTCTTGATGTTCTTGTCATACTGATATTTTACTTGCTTAGTTAGATTCACACCAAGGTATTTTACATTATTTGTGACTATTGTGAAGGGTGTTCTTTGCCTAATTTCTTTTCTCAGCTTGTTTATCCTTTGTGTAGAGGAAGGCCACTGATTTGCTTGAGTTAATTTCATATCCATCTACTTTGCTGAAGTTGTTTAACAGGTTTAGGAGCTCTCTGTTCAAAATTTTGGGGTCACTTAAGGATACTATCATATCATCAGCAAATAGTGATAGTTTGACTTCTTCCTTTCCACTTTGTATCCCTTTGATCTCCCTTTGTTGCCTAATTGCTCTGGCTAGGACTTCAAGTACAATATTGACTAGGTAGGGAGAGAGTTGGTGGCCTGGCCTACTCCCTGATTTTAGTGGGATTGCTTCAAATTTATCTCTGTTTCATTTGATGTTGGCTACTGGTTTGCTGTATATTGCTTTTACTATGTTTAAATGTGGGCCTTGAATTCCTGATCTTTCCAAGACTTTTATCATGAAGGGATTTTGTATTTTGTCAAATGCTTTCTCAGGATCTAATGAGATGATCATATGTTTTTCTTTTCCTTTGACTTTGTGTATATAGTGAATTACATTGTTGGATTTTCATATATTGAACCATCCCTGCATCCCTGGGACAAAAGCTACTTGATCATGACAGATGATCATTTGATGTGTTCTTGGATTCGGTTTGCAATAATTTTATTGAGTATTTTTACATCAATATTCATAAGGGAAATTGATTTGAAGTTTTCTTTCTTTGTTAGGTCTTTGTGTGACTTAGGTATCAGAGTAATTGTGGTTCATAGAATTAATTGGGTTGAGTACCTTTTGTTTCTATTTTGTGGAATAGTTTGAGGAGTATTGATATTAGGTCTTCTTTGAAGGTCTGATGAACCTCTTCACTAAACCTATCTGATCCTGGGCTTTTTTTGGTTGTGAGACTATTAATGACTGTTTCTATTTCCTTAGCAGATATGGGTCTGTTTAGATCATTTACCTAATCTTGATATAACTTTGGTGCCTGGTATCTGTCTAGGAAATTGTCCATTTCATCCAGGTTTTCCAGCTTTGTTGAGTATATGCTTTTGTAGTAGAATCTTATGATTCTCTGGATTTCCTCAGTTTCTGTATTACGTCTCCCTTTTTATTTCTGATTTTGTTAATTACGATGCTATCTCTGTGCTCTCTAGTTATTCTGGCTAAGGGTTTATCTATTTTATTGATTTTCTCAAAGAATCAGCTCCTAGTATAGTTGATGCTTTGTATAGTTCTATTTGTTTCCATTTGGTTGATTTCAGCCCTGAGTTTGGTTATTTCCTACCATCAACTCATCTTTGGTGAATTTGCTTCTTTTTGTTCTAGAGCTTTCAGATGTGTTCTCAAATTGCTTGTGTAAGCTCTCTCCAGTTTCTTTTTGGAGGAACTCAGAGCTGAGTTTTCCTCTTAGAACTGCTTTCATTGTGTCCCATAAGTTTGGTATGTTGTTGCTTCATTTTCATTAAACTCTAAAAAGTCTGTAATTTCTTTCTTTATTTCTTCCTTGACCAAGTTATCATTGAGTAGAGTGTTGTTAAGTTTCCATGTATATGTGGGCTTTTTATTGTTTATGTTGTTATTGAGGAGCTGCCTTAATCCATGGTGATCTGATAGGCTGCAAAGTATTATTTCAAACTTCTTTTATCGGTTGAGGCCTGTCTTGTGACCAATTATATGGTACATTTTTTAGAAGGTACCATGAGGTGCTGAGAAAAATGTACATCCTATTTGTTTTAGGATAAAAAGTTTTATAGATATCTGTTAAATTCATTTCGTTCATAACTTTTTAGGATTTCACTGTGTCTTTCTTTAGTTTTTGTTTCCACGATCTGTCCAGTACAGAGAGTGTGATGTTGAAGTCTCCAACTATTATTGTGTGTGGTGCAATATGTGCTTTGAGCTTTAGGAAAGTTTCTTTTATGAATGTATATGCCATTGCATTTGGAGTGTAGAGGTATAGAATTGAGAGTTCATCTTGGTAGATCTTATCTTTGATGAGTATGAAGTATCCCTCCTTATTTTTTTTTTCAATCACTTTAGGTTGAAAGTTGGTTTATTCGATATTAGAATGGCTACTCTAGCTTATTTCTTGGGACCATTTGCTTTGTTTTCCAGACTTTTTATTCTGAGGTAGCATCTGTATTTGTCACTGATGTGGGTTTCCTGTATGCAATAAAATGTTGGGTCCTGTTTACATACCCAGTCTTATAGTCTATGTCTTTTTATTGGGAAATTGAGTCTATTGATATTAATAGATATTAAAGAAAAGTGATTATTGCTTCCTGTTATTTTTCTTGTTAGAGTTGGAATTCTGTTCATGTGGCTATCTTGTTTTCATTTTGTTGGAAGATTACTTTCTTGCTTTTTCTAGGATATAGTTTCCCTCCATGTTTCAATTATTATACTTTTAAGAACTGGATTTGTGGAAAGATATTGTATACATTTTGTTTTGTCATGGAATACCTTGGTTTCTCCATCTATGGTAATTGAGAGTTTTGCTGGGTATAATAGCCTGGGCTGGCATTTTTGTTCTCTTAGGGTGTGTATGACATCAGCCCAGGATCTTCTGGCTTTCATAGTCTCTGGTGAGAAGGCTGGTGTAATTCTGATAGGTCTTCCTTTATATGTTACCAGACCATTTTCCCTCACTGCTTTTAATATTATTTCTTTGTTTTGTGCATTTGGGGTTTTGGTTATTATGTGACAGGAAGAAGTCCTTTCTGTTCAAAATTATTTGGAGTTCTATAGGCTTCTTGTATGTTCATGGGCATCTGTTTTTTGTTTGTTTTTGTTTTTGTTTTTGTTTTTGTTTTGTTTTGTTTTTGGTTTAGGAAGTTTTCTCCTATAATGTTGTTGAAGATATTTACTGGCCCTTTAAGTTGGAAGTCTTCACTCTCTTCTATACCTATTATCCTTAGGTTTGTTCTTCTCATTGTGTCCTGGATTTCCTGGATGTTTTGTGATAGAAACTTTTTGCATTTTGTGTTTTCTTTGACTTTTATGTCAATGTTTTCTATGGTTTCTACTGCCCCTGAGATTCTCTCTTCTGTCTCTTGTAATCTGTTGGTGATGCTTGCATCTATGGCTCCTGACTTCTTTCTGAGTTTTTCTATCTCCAGAGTTGTCTCTTTGTGAATTCTTAATCGTTTCTACTTCCATTTTTAGATCCTGGATGGTTTTGTTCAATTCCTTTTCCTGTTTGGTTGTATTTTCTTATAATTCTTTAAGGGATTTTTATGTTTCCTCTTTAATGGCTTGTACCTGTTTACCTATGTTCTCCAGTATTACTTTAAGGGATTTATTTATGCCCTTCTTAAATTCCTCTATCACCATCATGAGATATGTTTTTTAGATCCAAATTTTGCTTTTCCAGTGTGTTGGGGTATCTAGCACTTGCTGTGATGGGAGTACTGGTTTCTGATAATGCCAAGTAGTCTTGGTTTCTGTTGATAAGGTTCTTGAATTTGCCTTTCACCATCTTTTAATCTCTGGTGTTAGATGTCCTTGCTGTCTCTGGCTGGAACTTGTTCTTCCTGTGGGTCTGTAAGCTTGTTTCAGCACTCTTGGAAGTTCAGCTCTCCTCTGGTAATACCTGTGAGCATAGGACTGCAGATTAGCCATTCACATGGATGAATGAAGGACCCTGTCCCAGTTTCTCTGCAGTTTCTCCAGCCTGTGCCTCCTGGATGTTCTCACCTTCGAAAGTCACACAATATCAGGGTCAGTTTTCCCCCTCCTCTCTCTCTTGCTCTCTTTCCTCTCTTGCCTTCTTCCTCTTTTGCCTGCTCTTTGTTCTCTCTCTTGCATTCTTTCTCACTTGTTCATTGTTTTCTCTCTTCTTATCCTCTCTTGCTGTCTTTTTTTCTTCCTCTCCTTTCTTACTCTCACCCTCCTTCTCATCTTCTCTCCTTCCTCTCCTTTCTTTCTCTCTGTATGGCCAGCCTATTTTCTCTTTCCTATAATAAAATATTTCACTTATACATTGCCTTCTTTTAGCTAACTAAGGTGCTGTGAAGCTCCAGGCATCATCAGCAAAGAGCCCCAGGCCCCCAGCTGCAGAGAGCCTCAGCCATTGGCAGCAGAGGGAGACCAGGCCCCACACCCCACCGTGCTCAGGAGTATGTGGTCCAGTTATGTTCATAGAGGCCTGATTTCTGATAGCCAGGAGCTGGAAACAACCTAGATGTTCCACAACAGAAGAATGGATACAGAAAATATGGTTAATTTAAACAATGGCATACTACTCAGCAATTAATAATGAGGACATCATGAGATTTGCAGACAAATGGATGGAACTAGAAAATATTATCTTGAGTGAGGTAACTCAGAACCAAAAGGTCATGCATGGTACATACTATAAGTGGATATTAGCCAAAAAGTGCAGACTACCAAGGATATAGTCCACAGAACTCAAGAAGGTCAACAAGCTGAAGGGCCCAAGTGAGTATGCCTCAATCCCACTTGGGAGGGAGAGGAAAACAATCACAGAAGGTGGGAGGGACCTGGGTGGAGAAGGGGATAGAGAGGAGAAGAGGGGAACATAATCAGGTATTGATTAGGGGAACGGGACTGAAGCTCTCATGGCCAGCAGAAAGAAATGGAAATGGGCAACCTTGGGAGGTAGGAAGTGAGGAGATCCTCTAGAGTGTACCAGAAACCTAGGAGGTGAGAGACTTTCAGGACTCAAAGGGAAAGACCTTAGATGAAATATTCTACAGTGGGTAGAGGGAACATGTAGAATCTATCTCCAGTAGAAAGACAGGGCATTAAATGGATGAATTGGGTCACCATCCAACAGTCAAAAAAAGGATCCAGGGTTGTTCCTGTCTGAAAGAACTGCAGGGACAAAAATGGAGAGGAGCTTGAGGAAAAAGAGGTCGAGAAACAGAATCAACTTCTGATTCAGCTCAGGGGGAGGCCTCAAGGCCTGACACTATTACTTATGTTATGATGTGCTTACAAACAGGGGCTTATTATGAGTGCCCTCTGAGAGGCCCAACAAGTAGCTGACAGAGTCAGATGCAGATATTTACACCCAAACAATGTACAGAAGCTGCTGACACCTGTGGTTGAATTAGGGAAAAGCTGGAAGAAGCTGAACAGCAGGGTGACCCAATAGGAAGGCCACCAGTCTCAACTAACCTGGACCTCTTAAATCTCTCAGACACTGAGTGTCCAAACCAGGCAGCACACACCAGCTAATAGGAGGCTCCCAAAACATATACATCAGAGAACTACTGGATCTGGACTCATTCAGAAAAGATACACCTAACCCTCAGGAAACTTGAGGCTCCAGGTAATGGAGAGGTCTGCTGTGGTCAGTGTCAGGGTGAGGACATACTTTTTGAGACTAGGAGTGGGGAGGAGGCACGGGATATGAACAGTAAGAGGGTGGACCAGGAAGGGGATAAATCTGGACTTTAAACATGATTAAAGAATAAAAAAAAATGATACCTATTCAGGTTTTCAGTGGACATTTAACCTGAGTTCTAAAACTCTAAATCAGTAAATACACATTAATTAGAAGTAATGGCTATCTAAGAGACACATTTAAAGATTAGAACTGAGACTGCACAGGCATACATCCTCAGTAAAATGCAATAATTCTTTAAATATTATAACATAGAATATGTTACTATTATAACTTATAATCCTATAAGTCAAACAATTGTACAAATATTGAATAATAATTTAAAAGAAATACTCAAAGAGAAGATGGATATGAGATCTCAAGAGATATGTTAAATAATGTTTATTCACTTTATTTTATTTAGGGTTAATGAGGCAGTTAGCATAGGTACTGAAATACACTTGATTTTATAGAAGATGGCTGGATTAAATCATACCATATAATGTAAGGATATGATAACTTCATAATGGAAGTAAGGGTATTCATTGTGGTGCAAAGAGGTTTTGTCTTTGTTTCAACAGGAAATAAAAAGCTGTGGACTCATTTAAAATCAATAAAGATTATATTTGACTAGGGGAGACCTCCTGACAATCTTGGGTACATACATAAAAGAAGAAGCCCAAGAGGAAGAAGAAGAGAAGGAGGAAGAGGAGGAGGAGGGAAAGGAGGAGAAGACAACAACAACAACAACAACAACAACAACAAAATGACAAAAACAAAACACACACATACAAAAAACAAAAAATAAAAACAGGTGATGTGATTATTGAGTCCTCCATCTGGGAACAGCTCAGATGCTGGCTAAGACATGAATGTCTCTGCATAGCCAATAAGTCTTGTAAGGTAAAGAGCCCTTGTGACTCAGCATTACATGCATCCTTTCATATGGCATAGGTGAAGATTATATGCAGTTTGGTGATACAGTCCAAACAGACTTCCAAATTTTCTCTTGTTCAAAATAAGAGTAGACTTTAGCTGATTTACTCACACCACAATTCTATACATTTGTTAGTGTAAAATCTATGTTATGTTTAAATTTTCATTTATTTTCAAAGGAAAATACCAGACACCAATCAAGACAAAATAAGTGGCCCAGGAGATTCACCCTCAGAGACTGCCTCAGTTGCTGTGTGTATTCAACATTTGCATCCAGGATAACTTCAAAGGGACCAGCTCAGATGGTCCAGACAGACAGACAATTTCAGCTATAACTTCAGTTAAGCCCTGAACTTTCCTATGCCACAGAGACTAGACAATAAATGATACAGCTAGCTCTCCTTGGACTTGGCCAATATTCCAATTTTCTTATGGTTCTCATCTATAAAATTACTTCGCCCCCAGACAGCTGGAAACAATCTTACAGAACAGATATTTGACTTAAGGATTACTTTTTCTCTTACTCCCCTCTGTCCTCTTTCTTTCATATATATAGTGTTATGGGAGGTAAAGGCAGGGAGGGCATGAGAAGAGAAAAGGGGGAATATTGAGAAAAAGAAAAAAAATACTGTAACTTCATGTAAAAGGAAAAGCAAAGTAGATCATTGTATATACTTTTAAACTAAAAAGCAACAAGTCTCAATATTTTACATTGGTATAGATTTATATACAAATATAGAAATTTAAGATTGCATTAGTTACAATGTACTGCATAATTGTGTCAACACTTGATTAATGTATTATACACACGCAACTCATTTAAAATGTAATCTAAAGCTTTAATCTTTGAAAGCTACTATTATAAACTGTTAGGAAAACTAAAATGTAAATTAATAATTAGTCACCTATAATAATTGTAGAGAGCCACAACCGAGCCAGCAGCCTCCATTACAAGATGGCGCTGGCATCCGGTTTCTTCTCCCCGTAACACGCAGTCTGCGCATGTGCCTAGGGCCAGAGCACGCTAAGTCTCAGCCCATCTGTGCATGTGCTAGGGCCAAAAAACGCCAAGTCACGGCCTATCCCGAGGCGTCTCATGAGGTAATGAGCAAACAGCCAATCAGAGATGAACATGCCGCTCCAAGGTGTATATAAGCAGTGCATTCTCCAGGGCTCGCTCTCTCCTCACCACATGGTAATAAAGGTTTGCTGCAGAAGGATCCTGTGTGTGTGTAAGTGTATTCCTGCCGGCGGGAAAATAGCACGGACCACACTTGGTGCCGGAAACCCGGGACTTCACCATCACGGGCACCACTGAGAAGACTCCCATTTTCGGGGAGGGTCCAGACTTCAGGACAAAGGTAAGCTCTGAGAGGCATGTTTGGTCTTGATCTATCTCATCTCTCTCCACAATTAGCTGGTGCTGTGGAGGCTCTCATTGTCGTTGTGGCAGCGCTCATTCTCTTCCTTTTGGTTTTGTTTTGTTTTCACCGGTTCTCTTGTTAAATTCTACCACTGCTGGGCATGGTTAGTCAGATGTAGATAGGCCGCAGTGCCCCTCCGAGTGTCAGGTTCTCTTGTAGATAAGAGAGCAGAATGGGAGCTTCACATTCGGTGATCATGGCGCTTCAGTCGCTTTTGTGACAGCATGAATTAAAGGTCTCTACAAAAAATGCTAGAGGGGTTCGTTAAGGAGGTTGATCGCGTGGCACCTTGGTATATATGCTCGGGGTCGCTAACGCTCGTCTCCTGGGACAAATTGGAGGTCGATTTAATAAGGGAACAGCAAAATGGGAAATTGAAGCCTGGGACTCGGCTGCTGTGGAGACTAGTAAGATCGTGTCTATAAGATGAAAAATGCTGTTCAACTATCGTGGCAGGTCAGGGAGTGCTAGAAGTGATACAAGACAGTATGTCAGAAACAGAGCGAGATAAGAGGTTAGGAGCTCAGAAAGAAAAAAGAAGAGGCATGCCTAAGAAAAGAGACCCTTCCAAAGATGTTCAGTCTGTGGAAGTGAGAGACAAGGGAAAGGACGCCCTGGGAGAGAAGTGTAAGGAGAAACAGGCCTCAGAAAAGAGATCTATTTATCCGACGAAGGAACTAGAGGTTTTGGAGCTTGATAGCTCTGAGTCAGAGGAACTAAGTCCCTCTGAAGAAGAAAACTTAGATAAAGAAGCAGCCCGCTATGAGGAGGAAAGATACCATCCAGATGGGCAGCTGCTGCCGCAAAATCGTAAGCAGAAAAAGGCAAAAGACAGAAACCGTGTGGCTCCTCAACCCTCGGTGACCTCACAGACAGCAGTTCCAGCAGTTGCCCCCAGTGCTCCTCCGCCCTACGCAGACGGGTGCTGTTCAGACTCCTTTCTTTCAAAGGAAGATAAAAGAAAGATGTTACAAGTCTTTCCGGTGTTTGAGGCTGCAGAGGGAGGCCTCGTTCATGCACCGATAGACTATGCCTCTATTAAGGAACTTGCTGAGTCAGTTAACAAATATGGAGTTGATGCTAACTTTACAGTCATGCAGCCTGAGAGGCTTGCCACTATGGTGATGACTCCAAATGATTGGCAAAATACGGTAAAAGATGCTCTCCATAATATGGGGCAGTACATGGAGTGGAAAGCTTTATGGCATGATGCATCTCAAGTACAGGTGAGAGCCAATGCCAGTGCGGAAGGCAGTCAAAGACAGTGGACATTTGAATTGTTAACAGGGCAGGGACACTTCGTTAATGACCAGACAAACTTTGATTGGGGAGCATATGGCCAGATCTCTGCTGCCGCTATCAAAGCATGGAAAGCCCTCTCAAAGAAAAGAGAGGCTGGGGAACACCTAACAAAAATATTACAGGCCCCCAGGAGCCATTCTCGGATTTTGTGGCTAGGATGACAGAAGCAGCGGGCAGAATTTTTGGAGATCTGGAGCAGGTTAAACCACTAATAGAACAACTGGTGTATGAAAATGCTTTGCCAGAATGCCAGGCAATAATTACTCCTAGGAAAAGCAAAGGGTTGACAGATTGGATAAAGATCTGCCGAGGACTTGGAGGCCCACTAACTAATGCTGGCCTCGCAGCAGCTATCTTGCAAAGCCAGAATCGTCCAAGTCCTAACGACCGTAAAGTCTGTTATAATTGTGGAAAACTGGGTCGTTTGAAATGGGAATGTCATACTCCTGCACAGAAAAAGACTCCAGGCTTATGTATCAAATGTAGGAAAGGCTATCATTGGGCCAATAAATGTCGTTCAGTTAGGGACATTCAAAGAAAGCCTATTCAACATAATTCCCTGCTATCGGGAAGAGATGACAGTACTCCAAAAAACGAGTTTCTGGGCCCCAGATCCCAGGGCCCCAAAAAATATGGGACACAAGCCTGCAACCGGCAGACACCTCTAGCTGCAGAGCTACAAGAGGCTCCGCAGGATTGGACCTCCGTTCCACCTCCCAATTCTTACTAATGCCACATGTGGGCACGCAGCTCATCTCAGTTGATTTCAAAGGTCCCCTGCCTGAAGGGAGTGTCGACCTTATTCTAGGTCGCTCCTCTCTAACATTAAAAGGGCTCGTGGTTCATCCTGGAGTGATAG
>JADRCD010067936.1:0-15293 GCA_019843815.1 Montemys delectorum | reverse complement strand
TTTTTTTTTTTAATTAATTAAGCTTAGCCTTACTGTTACCATAGCTTTTTAAAAGCAAGTATTGAAGTTCTTGGAAGAGTACTTTAGAAGACATTGCATTTTTGCCAATAGGCATAAATGGCAATATGCATTCTGCTGTCACTCTTGAGTGTTCTTTCCTAGGAGCAGAAGGATTTTCTCATATCTCATTGGTGAAGGTTTCTTCCTGGGTGACCTCTACTGGCTGCAAATCACCATCATGATTCATAGGATTTTTCTTAAATTCCTGGGCACTTCTACTTTTTTATAAAGCATACACTTTGATGTGGTCTTAGAAGCCAGATGATTTAGACTGGAACTTCAATTGCAAATGTAAACTTATTTTAATGACTGTGCATAACTTGAAAGCCAAGTTACTTAGTTTATTGATTTGTAGATAAACTTTAAATGACAATGCAAAGAGGTGAATTTTTCATGTACTAAATAAGCCATAGAATCCAGACTGAACTGTTTTTAAAGGTCACTTGAATCATAAACACAAGCACATACATTTATGCCTACATTTATGAGGGTGAGGGTCAAGTACACTATGTTCTAGGAAATAGATCTTTTGTTTCATGTATTATCTATGACAATGTGTTTACTTGTGCAAGTGTGATGATGAACAAATAAAAAATTACTGTCATTTTATATAATTTAAAATTGACTCTGGACGCAGCGGAGACAGATTGGTAGGTAAAACCCACTTGTCACAAGTTCAACATTGCCAGTACAGAAATAAAAGTTGGTATGTTTCAGTTATCTGTAACATAAGCAATGATGTGTAGAGACAGGTAGATCATGAAAATATGTGGCTGATCCAGGCTGGCTGAAGTGGCAAGAGCCATTCCTAAGGCAGTAGGGTAAGGAGCACCAGAGGAAGATGATTTGTGTCTTCCTCTGGCCTTGTTACTTATTAACATGATCACACAAATGTACCACATGTACATGGAGGGTAACCACAGACCACACGGGACAGGTAATATATATTGAGGGACTTGAACAGAGGCAGTCAAATGCAGAGGAAAAATTCCTGATTGAAGTTTTTTGCTGTTTCAAGCTCTGAAATAGTGTCGACCACACTTTTCTCCTATCACAGCCTGCTCATATGTTTGAAATAGCTTTTCCCACTTGTGTTTCTTAAAGTCTGGATGTAGAATGAACATTCTTCACATCTGATTAATGAGCTTAGATGTCAGGAACTTTTATAAACTCAAAATTTAATGTAAGAGATTGGAAAGAAAAACCAATGCATTTTTTTTTCAAATTATACTCTTGATCCAACTTTTTCTCAGGCTAGGATGTCAGTTTCTCACCTGAGAGGTCTGTCTTACTTCTTTTAGCAGAAGTTATGTACAAAGAATGTGTCATCCTCACAGCTTTATAAATTTTGCTTTCATTTGGTCTATAACCATCTATCTACTACGATTCAGATTTTCTTCCTACCAACAACAGGTTGGATTTATTTTTCTGAAAAGAACACATTTTACAGTGAATTCTCAACCAACAGGAACAGAGTAGGTTTTTGCTTTATGTTGTAGAGGATAGAAGGACTCCAAAAGTACAATGTTCTTTCCCAGAAAACTTCTGTTGTAGAAGAGAATTTGTGGACATTCCTGTTAGTTCATCTGTCACCATGTAGGCTTTCCTTATTGTGGAATGAGGATAATTTCCAAATCAGAATAATTTATAGATTATTATTTGAATTAAAACCAACAAAATGCCAAATATATCACAAACATTAAATATCTCAGAAGATCTTTTAAAATGAAAAAAAGTAATGTATACCTGCTAAATGTTTTATTGATTTCTATTGGCAAAACTGCCTTAGAGATATAATGCCGTTTGGGACATTTACTGGGCACATATCATGTCCCAGGCACGTTTCATTTTACACTCATATTATCATCCCAATAGTTCTATGAAGTTGGGATTCATGATTTCCACTTCACAGATGAAAGTAGCTAAAGCAATATAACTTAAATGAGATTTTTGATATGAAGAAGAGGGATTCAGAATGAATCAACCTCCCTCTTTTATGTTCAGCCTAGATAATGTCATTTTAGAGGATACACATTTACCACTATGGTAATTTGGAAACATGGCACATTAAAGTTCAGTTTTGTAAACTACTTATAATTTTTACTGATTTTCAAAGTTAGGACCCTCCTGCCTCAGCCTCTCAGTTTCAGGGAGTGCGGATGGATGTTTCCATGCCAGTTTGAAAATGCATGGCATTCTAACACATGGAAGTGAAGCTCTGACAAGAGCCTGTCTAATCTGGAGCATTCTTTGAGGGGCACCTAAGAGATGAGAAACTGTGAGCAGGTTTGAGTTGCTTAGTACTGTTGTATGTAGAGCAGTGGAGAGGAAATGACTTTATAAACTCTAATGTTTGTATTACATCATGTTGAGTCTTAAATGTCAGTGGCTGGGGTTTATGTTTGATTTAGTGAGGAATAGTGCTTCATAGCCTGAGCTACATGGCACTTCCTTTGACAGAACTGAGCATGAAGCTAGAGTTGGGGCATAAGGTAAGCTCAGTAGCCTAGGCTACTGAGAACTCATAAGTAAGCCTACACACCTGAACTCAGCTAGAGAATCATGGGAGCTGCAGCTCAGGTGTGTGCAGACATCTCTGAATAGGAGGAACTGAAAGAATTTAAGGCCTTAAGTTGAAAAACATTTGAGACATAAGGCATTCAATTTTCCAATCATGGAAGGTGATTTTTTTTTTAGGTTGCTGTCTTTGAAGAACTGCCTTTCTTTCACTGGAGAGTATGTGACTTGCACGTAGGTATGGAAATGAAGGTAAATGATGGAGCAATGTTTGCAGAAAAAATCAATATGACCCAAGTACATATGGTAGGAGAGCATGGAGGTAAGGAGAAGTTTAACAAGGACTCAGCCTTGTTTAGCCAGCTGAGTTATTGCACCGGTTCAGAAGAGACAGGTTTCCATTTTCATAGGTTTATGTTTCTTCTTGCAACATAGAAGCTACTCCTTAAAATCCTTAAAATATTATTTTGATGAATCGTTAGATTGCTTCTGAGGATCTAGGGTGACCATAATTTTGTACATGACCGCCGTGTGTCAACACTAAGTATGGTGCATCGTGTCCTCAGCAGACCTGTTGATCAGGATAAAATGCTCTGCCTTTCCCCTCTGTCTTTCATACTTATCTATAGATCCTCTGCACCCTCACGCTCTGAGCTTCTTGAACATGAGCTGCTAATGATGGAGAATGTTTCAACATTGATGAAGATAAATAAAAAGGTCAGATCTTACGAGCTCTAATTTTAGAGCTATCATTAGGTTGCTGCCTGCACTTTAAAAGATTAGAACACCACTGATGTCAATTTGTTTGTCGAGTGAAACCCCAAAGGCTTGACCATCCATTTTTATTTCTGTCAGTGGGGGTGAACATATAGCATCAAGCCAGTTTCTTGGCTCGTACTTTGAAGTAAATGCTCTGTGCTTACAATCTCCTTTCCCATAACATTTATGGAAGAGTTTAATGCTCATAATATTTTTTGTTTCTTTGGTTTATAAATATATATATATCAAATATATGTCAATCATACATATCAATCATATATATCAAACACAGATATATGTGTGTATATATGTACAAATATATATTTATACATATTTTATATATGTATATATAAAATGTAACCCAGGCTGTCATTAAATATGCCTTGTACCAGTGGCTGATTCTCATGCTTCTACTTGCCATGTCATGGAATTATTTCCTTCATCACTGTACTTGGCCTCAGTACTTGTTTATAACTGAGTTAAACACATTTAATTGTGTAGGCTAGACATGAGTCTGTAACTTCTCTAATGAGGAAAATTAGAGAACAGACTATGAATGAAAATATTAGGAAGGCATAATAGGTCGTGAAATGGGTAACATGGCAGTCTGTTTGTCAGATAACTTTTGATATCCACCTTCACGTGACTAAGAAAGGAACTGAAGGAAAAATTGTTATATCCATCTGAAATGTAAACTTCTAGGACTGTATTTGAAGGCAGCAATGTTGTATAGACGGTGGGATAAAGATCAAAAGTGTAAGGTCTCAAGGGCTCACTTTTACATGAAATGGGGAAACAAAATATTTCCTCTGAGAACTAGAAAGTTGAATGAACTCTTTATCAAAACACCCAATGTTAAAAGTACACTTTTCTTATGAGTATGCTTAAGAAACAAATGTTCTGTAAAAATATCTATAATCAAATTTGCCTGCTTCTTGGGAACTTTCCCAAAGAATGGATACCACACCAGTTATCTGGTAGACTGGCATGGGCACATTGTCATCATTTGGAAATGTGTAAATATAAGATCTGCAGACTGGCTGTAGGAGGCAAACTATTTTTCACTGTTTTTCTATATTTTTTGAGGATATTTTCATCCTTATCGAAAAGCATACATGAATTTTAAAAAATAATCTTCAAGGTTTTTCTTTCTCCTCTTCCTCTTCTTCCCCTCATCCCTCTACTCCTCTCCCTCCTCCCAATCACCCTCTTCTCTTCCTTCTCCTTTTTACCAGCAGATTTTTCCATTCCCACATTTGGTTCTCAGTGGAATGAAATACAAACTACTAGTTTTGTGATATGGCCGTCATCAGACAGTCAGATGGCAGGCTGCAGACTGCAATTCAGAGAAAAGAACACAGACAAATCAATAGCACCTGTAATGGAACTCACCCGACACAAACCAGCATACAAGCATCGCAAAGTCGGGTGCTCTTCCATGATGGAGAGTGATTTCAGTGCCTGAAGAGTCAGCAAAGATAAATGGATTTCTTAAATGATAACAGAAAAAAAATAGGAGGAAAATCTAAAGCAACAAAGATGAAAGTAAGGTGTATAAAATGATTATTTTTCTTTCCATTTTTCCCTGTAAAATAACAAATAGGCTGTTCATCTTTTCTTTCATGTGTGGATTTCTTTGTTATTAGGAAAATGAAGCATATTAAAATACTATCTCTATTATTAATAAATATTTGTTGAATGTCTAATATGTAGAAAATGGTGACAGGTTCTAGAAAAAATTAATAGTAGTGTATGAAAGCTTTTGTACTTGTACAATACCCAAGTAAACTATTATATGAACAGTCTTTGAATGTTTCTGAGTAGATGGAGAACAGGTCACTATAGAGTGAGAAAAAAAGTAGATGAATTTGATGTGAATTGGTCCTCAGGTAACATAAATTCTAGTAATATAACATTCCTCTCTCTCTCTTTCTCTCTCTCTCTTTCTTTTTCTCTCTCTATATACATACTATATAATATGACATAAAATATATACTAAACAGTAATAATGCTATGAAATCATTTGACAGAGAGCTACTAACTTAAAAACTAATTACGAGTCGATTTTCTCTTATGTCCAAAACTACACACTACCACATGTAAATGCATTCATACATGCAGAATAGACAAATTTCAAAAAATAAAGCTATGAGATAAAGGTGACATTCTATTTTTACTTTTCTGTGTTTCACAAGAACTTTCAAACATATTATTTGAATTTGAGCCATTGAAACTTTAGAAGAGAGGCTGGAGAGTTGGCTCAATGATTAACAGCAAATACTTCTTTTGCCAAGGACCTGAATTCAGCTCCTAGCATTCGTGTTAGGTGGCTCAGAATCATCTACCACTTCGACTGCTGCGAATCTGATTTCTGGCTTCAGCAAGCACCTGCATTCTATAAGCATATCTGTAAACAAACACAATCACACATAATTAAAAATATAAAATAATTTTAATTTAACAAAGAACTCAGATATTTAAATATTTGAGTTAATAATATTTACCAAATAATAACATTTATTGTCTTGGAAGAATTCTGTAGAACAAAACATAATATAATTTTAATTTTTAAGGTACCTTTAGATTTCATCATTGGAATTTTTAAGTGATTATCAGTTAGGTATTCTGTACCCAAACCCTTTTTATTGATACTTGGGAACAAAAACAAACAAACAGACTTACAAAATCAAAAGAAAACCGTGTATGCTATCCTTTGCCATGGTGAAGCTCATATTAGGTTATGATAATTTAACAATGCTGCAGAGATAGCTGTAATCACCAGTTGCAAGCACAAAGTGATAAAGCGGCACACAGCATGCTGAGAGAGGTCAGGCTTCATATGTTATGAAATATGGCTACTGGAGAAGTTTTATTTAAGAAGGTGGCATTTGAATAAAAATCTTTGTGAAGTGAGGGAGTCAGCCAAGAGCCACCTGAGAAAGTCAATTCAGAAGTGTAAAGACCTGAGGCAATAGCTTGCACAGTGAATAGAAGTATAAAATGGGAACAAATAACCTTGTTCAAAAGTCAAGGTTAGAAATGTTAAGACTTAGTGCAGTGTAAGCCCCTTGTAGAAATCTGACTGCCACCTTAGATGACAATGAAGGTATGAGCAGATGGGTCAGTGGCTAACTGAGTTCTAATCTCTAGGATCCATATGTAAATTTGGACATAGTAATATGTCTGTAATTTCAGGGCTCATATGACAAAATGGGAGATACAGATAGAATATGCAGAATTCCACAAGCCAACTAAATGAGTAACGAAGTAACAATCAGCAAAGAGATAGGGTCTCAAAACAAACTGTTAGGAAATGGCAGACATCTGAATGACACTTGACCTTCATATGTTTTATAGGCTATGAAAGGCATCTTCCTGTAGTTGTTGGACAGATCTCTCTCTCTCTCTCTCTCTCTCTCTCTCTCTCTCTCTCTCTCTCTCCCCATTTCTCTCTGTCTCTCACATGCACACACACACACACACACACACACACACACACACACACACACACAGTGAGAAGAGCCCGTTGAAAGGAGTACCAGTCACCAATCACAACTGGTTGGATGTGATCTGAATAGATTTGATTCCCTTTTTATTAACTATAGTTTTTTTTTTTTTTTAAAGAAAACAGAATACATTTCAGAAACTAGTAACACAGGACAAGTGATGGTGAATGGTAGTGGGGACTTAAACTAATATTGGAAAAGGAGTGTGTGATAGAATCAGAAATTAGCTTATTGTATTTTACATGGGCATTGAAAACAATGAAAATTTAACTTACTGAGAAAACATGTACTCAAGATATTTTTTTGTTGTTGTTATTTTAAAATCCGGGTAGATCCTGGAACAGACAGTTTCCTAGTCAAGTCTGGAATCCGTGGATGCTGAAGATAGAGAGATTGGTACCTGCAATAGACAAAGGTAGCTTCTCAGGAAGGCTGTCTTCCATACAATAGAAAAAAGGATAGATTGCTGATCCTGGAAACGAGAATGGCAGGGTCATTGCATTAGTACCAGTGCCAAAGGAGACTTAAGAGGAGTGACATTCCTGGCATCTGGTTGGTTGATATTGTTTTCCCCCTATGGGGCTCCAAACCCCTTCAGTTCCTTCAGTCCTTTCTCTAACTCCACCATTGGAGACCCTGTGCTCAGTCCAATGGTTGGCTGAAAGCATCCACCTCTGTATTTGTCAGACTCTGACAGAGCCTCTCAGGAGACAGCTACATCAGGCTCCTGTCAGCAAGCACTTCTTGGCATCCACAATAGTATCTTGGTTTGGTAACTGTATATGATATGGATCCCCAGATAGGGCGGTCTCTGGAGGGCCTTTCCTTCAGTCTCTGCTCCACACTTCGACTCTGTATCTCCTTCCATGGGTATTTTGTTCCCCCTTCTAAGAAGGACCAAAGCACCCACACTTTGGTCTTCCTTCTTTTTGGGCTTCATATGGTTTGTAGATTGTATTTTAGGTATTCTGAGCTTCTGTGCTAATATCTGCTTATCAGTGGGTATATTCAATGTGTGTTCTTTCGTGATTGGGTTACCTCATTCAGGATATTTTCTAGTTCTATCCATTTCCCTAAGAATTTCATAAATTCATTATTTTTAATAGCTGAGTTGTACTCCATTGTATAAATGTACTACATTTTCTGTATCCATTCCTCTGTTGAAGGACACTTGGGTTCTTTCCAGTTTCTGACTATTATAAATAAGGCTGCTATGAATATAGTGGAACATGTGTCCTTATTACATGTTGAGAGCATCTTTTGGGTATATGCCCAGAGCTCCTTGGGACTAAACCACCAACCAAAGATTACACATGGAGCAAACCATGGCTCCAGTTGCATATGTAGCAGAGGGTGCCCTTGTCAGACATCAATGGGAGGAGAGGCCCTTGGTCCTGTGAAGGCTGGATGCCCCAGTGTAGGGGAATGCCAGCATGGAGAAGCTGGTAGGTGTGTGGTTGGGAGAACACTCTCATATAAGCAGGGGGAGGGGAATAGGATAGGGGATTTTCAAAGGAGAAGTCAGGAAAAGGGTTAACATTTGAAATGTAAATAAGGAAAATATCTCATAAAAAATTCAAAAATAAAAAAAAAGAAGAATGACATCTGAAGAGGGAAGAAGTTTCAAGTGTTGTTCTTGAAATACTGCACCATAAAGACACTTGATCAACTATGTCCATAGCAGCTTTATTCACAATAACCATAAAATGAAAACAACTGAGATGTCCCTCAATAGAAGAATGGATAAGGAGAATATGGCACATTTACACAATGGAATACTTCTCAGCTATTTAAAACAAGGACATCATGAAATTTTCAGGCAAATGGATGGAACTAGAAAATATCCCGAGTAAGGGAACCCAAATCCAGAAAGACACTCATGGTATGTACTGACTTATAAGCGGATATTAGCCATAAAGTACAGGGTAACCATACTACCTACCTAAAGAAGCTAAGTAACAAGGAACACTCAAGGGAGGATACTTAAATCTCACTCAAAAGGAAAAATAAAATAGACATCTTAAGTAGAGGGAGGGAGGATACTGAGTAGTGGGGAGTGGGGAGGAACCTGGATATAGATCAAATGTTGGAAAGAGAAAAGAAATTGGTGGGGCAGCAGCCCTTGAATAAGGAGATTCCCTGGGGTCTTTGGGGGTGCGCCTAGCTGAGACTCCTAGCAGTGGGTGATATGGAGCCTGAAAGGGCCACCTCCTGTTGTCAGGCAAGACTTTCAGTGGCTGGAGTGGAGCTTCAACTCACTCACAAATCCTTGGATACAAAATGTGTCCTGCCTACAAGAAGTGCAGGAATAAAGATGGAACAAAGATGGAGGGAATGGTCAACCAATGACTGGCCCAACTTTAGATTCCAGGCCCCATGGGAGAGACCCCCTGACACCATTAATGATATTCTGCTGTGCTTGCAGACAGAAGCCTAGCATAACTGTCTTCTGAGAGGATTCATCTGGCAGCTAATGGAAACATAGGGAGACACACAATCATACAAAAGGCAGAGCTTAAGGAGTCTTGTGGGCCTCCCTTTTTCCTCAGAGAGAGGGAGGAGTATAGTGGTGGGGATGGGAGGAAAGGAAAGAGGGTAGCATTGATCAGGCTATAAAATGAATAAATAAACAAATTAGTGGACGAACAAATCATAGTAAAATATCAAAACACCTATTTTCAATAAAAGAAAAATAAATATAGAGCCAAATGACTTCTATATCATTTTAGAAATGAAATATAGTTTCTTTTTTGTTGTTGTGGTTTTTCAAGACTGGGTTCTCTGTGAGGCAGTCCTGCTTGTCCTGGAACTTGCTATGTATACCAAGCTAGCCTCAAACTCATGGAGATCCACTTACCTTTGCCTACCTAATACTGGGGTTAAAGGCATGTGCCATCACTGCTGGGCTGAAATATACTTTCTTATTGAGAGGCCAATGCACATTGAATTCCTTTTGAAAATACTACTTTTGTTGATGTTATACTAGGAATGTTTCTCTCCTTTTTCTGTCATATATACATATATAATTTTCTCTTGTTTGTTTTTTCAAAGTAGTCATGGTAAGAGATGACAGGGAAAGACAAGCAGAGTTGTCTGTACCACCTCCTGACTATTCTATGGTTGTTCAGAAACTGCTTTTAGAAAAGTGCTTATAGGAGCTGGAGAGATGGCTTGGTGATTAAGAGCATTTGTTGTTCTTGCAGAGGATCGGGATAAGATTTCCAGCCCCCACATGGAGGCTCACATGGATCTGATGTTGCCTTTGATCTCTGCAGGCAGCAAACCCACATATGCTGCACATGAATGTGTCCAGGCAAAACAGCGACATGTAAAATAAAATGAATTTATTATGCTTCAATATTTTGAAGTTTTTTATTTGCTTTTTAACACATCAAAGGATAGATATGAGTATTTTCAAGATCTTTGGAGAGTTAGCCCTAGGTGTTTATCCATTACTTTGCTGGGGAGTAGCAGGCAGTAAAATTATGGAAATGTCTGATCGTGAAGCGACCTCTTCTTAAGGGATTAATATGATTGAGATTAATGTTAAAGTAATACACATTTTGTTAAATTACGTAAGCTTCACATACAGTATGGAGACTCAGAGCAGAAACATGCATACATGTAGGTGGGAGGAGAAGCAAGAACATCAAAACATTCATCCTGAATGCAGCTGCATCTACGAGAAATGTTTCAATAGAGCAGAAAAGCATAGAAAGCAAATGTGCTTATCCCCAGGCAAAAAGCAGGCACAGTGTTTTCTGTTGTGGTAATCAGAACTTGCTATAGTAAGTTAAAGGCTGGCGTATGATAAAGGTGAAAAGAAAACCAGCTACCTAGGCAGTCTAAAGGAATGGCTATTTCCCTATCACCTTAATACCAGAGATTAAAATCTTGGATATCCTGGGTGAGTGCTTTACCACTGGATACCCCAGCAGTTTTATTATATTTTATTTTGAGACAGTATTCCCAACTTACCTAGTTTGCCATTAGCTCAATGGTTTCCTGAAAGGCCTTTAACTTCTTTCTGATCTGCTTGTGTTTCTGATCTGATTCTTTGTAGTGGTTAGGATAACAAGCCTGTGCCATCATTGCAGTATTCAAGGTAGAATTGTAGTGATGTATGTTTGGAGGATTTTTAGATATATTCATTTTATGTGTTTTTGCCCCTAAATGTTTGTGCATTCCTAGAGCCTATAGAAGTGAGAAGTGGGTATCAGATGTTTTGTAGCTATTGTTGTAGATAGTTGTTAGCTACCATATGTGTGCTGGGAATTGAACTTGGGTCTTTCGCAAGAGCAACAAGTAAGGATCTGAAGGATTTTTAAAATCAGAAACAATTATTCACTTCCAGATGCTAGAGGATTTTTAAACTGTGGCTTTAGTATAGTTTGGAAGATACTAGGCTGTGCCTCATTTATAAGACCATATCTTTGAGATTAAAAATATGCTTTTTAAAATCATTAATATATTTATCACTTTATCAAATGTATTAGAGTTTATTAGAATAGATGAGATATATAAATAGGTGAGACTCAGACTGCGGCTATTAAGTAGTCAGGTTGGTTGGCTTCCTTGGTTTGTATGTGGGATCTTTTTGGCATAGTGGCCACAGCTCAGCTCAAGTTGTCAAAATATCAGAAGGAGCTACTGAGACTCCTGTCTATGAACTATAAATTCAACAAGGGAGTATTTTTTCATATGCTATCTGGTTATCAAAAATGAGATTACCCCAGACAGAATTTGATATAAGTTGTAACAGAGTCAAAACTGTTGTCCCTTTTGGCAATGTTCATGTTATTCTAGGAATTTTTATTTACCGCTCAATGCAGGTCAATGTCTGCTTACAAAACTACAGTCTCATGAAGAATATGGTGAGGTACGAACTTGTTCTCAATTTGTTTCGGAATAGTGACTTTAAAAGTGAAAAGGAAACCCAGTGAATGAATCCTGTATTGACTTAGGAGACATCAGAGAATTGCAGTGATTGTGTTTCTCCTCCAGAACCGTCTGTTCTGATGGTTTGTTTACAGCTGCAGTACATACAGATTTAAGTCATGTGCACACTCTTTGCAGTCTAAGTGGCTTGCTAGTGGATTTCTATTCAGAGAACATTATTTGCCTTCTAGATGCTACTGATTTGAAGACTGTTAGCATATTGAGGTAGTTTCACAAACACCCTGTACTCATATTTACAGTCATAGACATGGGGGGGGGTGGAGAGAAATAATCCTAATCACAAAGAATTTCTTAGTAAAGAAAAAATACTGGATACCCTTGAATGCTTGGCATACAGTAGTCTCAAGAACATTTGATAAAATCAGCATTACAAGTGCATGGATGCCTGAGAGAGAGTCATTATTCAAAGAAGGAAAGGTGTGGGTTTGGGAAAGGAACTGGTAGACAGTTCCAGGTGCAACTTACTGAGATTATTTGAAAAACTCAGAAGAAGCAGCACAGGTCAAGAAACTTAAAATTATTGGGAAATTCACTTGTTCTCTTACAAGGTCAGAAATAGATTGAAACGAGCAGCTATAAGTCAGTCTCAACTTCTTCAACAAAATGCCACAGAGTGATTTAAACAATAGACACCGTTATTTCCCTTCCATGTTGTAGGTCAGAAATCAGTTGGGTAATCAGCATGGCCAGTCTCTGGAAGGATATTCTTGGAGGGCTGTAGAGAGCTGCTATTTGGTTGTATGCTCATGTAGACTTTTCTACATTTGTATGGTTTGTGGTTAAGACAGAGGAGTTGAAGCAAAGACAGAGAGACAGATATAAAGGGAGAAAGAGAAAGGGAAAACACTAATTCTTTATTGTCTCTGCTCAGAACAAAGCAAATCCTATCCTGTCAGAGCTTCAAATTCAACTTTGCCCTGTGTAACCTCAGTTGGACCTTTGCATAGGCCATACCTGTAAGTGCATTACAGTGACTTCCAATAGGTGAATTTAGTGGAAGGGGCACATTTCACTCCATGCTAAAGCCCAGGAGTTGGAGAATCATGCTTTAAGTATAAAAGAGAGTCATTTATAGTCTTGAATGATGAGGGCTGTTGTGTCTTCACCTTACAGAATCATCTCCAGAAAATTTCTTCCAAATTGGGAAAATTCAAGGACTCCCAAATAAATAAATTCTTTCATTTAACAAAGCAAACAAACACTGGTAAAAAAATAAATCTCCATTAAAAATGTTTACAAAAATATGAGAATGTGATGTCTGGCACTTCAAGCCATGTTGATGTCTGTGGCCCATGTTGTAGCAAGAAAACATGTCTAAGTCCATGATCCATGCAGGGAAATTTCTCTTGCAGTGATAGCAATGAATGTAGATACACAGTTGAAAATGAGAGACATAAACGACTTTTGTGACAACCTCTTCCTTCTCCACCCAAACAGGAAATAGTCTAGGCAGGAATCTATTGTAAAGAACTCTTAAAAGTTGTGACTGGGATGTTGAAGTGTACTTCTTCAACAGTTGATGGCTTCTGACTGGGGGCTGAGAGTGGCTAGGGTTGTGGAAGGACTCAATTTTCTTTAAACTCAGTTTTCATTAAGGGCCCAACCACTGGGAGATTAACCATGCTCCACTGAGTATATGGACAACACAAAGTGGACTTGGTATATTTTTCTTATTCTTTTTATTTTTCCTTTATTTTGGCGAGGTCACAAGGGTCACCTGGAGCTGAAAAGGCTAGGGTGAATGTGGTCTAGGTGAATTATGTGAAATTTCCAAAGAATCAGTGAAAATATAATGTTAATAAAAATGGGAATAAAACATGGAGTTACAGCAGTTCAGGGGTTATTTGAGAAAACATTTTGACTTTCAAAAAGAATAATGAGATTTCTGACATCACTTGTCTCTTGTAGTCCTTTTCCCCTGCTCCGCAGTAGTATGAAAGCTATTGGCTTTCTGAACACAGCATCTATAGTTCAGTGTGTATTCACCACTATTAGGAAAAAATGTATTTGGAGTCCTCTATAAAGATCCATCCCATTGAACTGCAAGTACTTAACATACCTAACATATACCTGAGGATGCTCCAGCCTTACTACTTAAAAATAGCAATCTGCAAAAGAACAGAAAAGCATATCTTCTAAGTTTTTTTTTAAATGATCATCCCCATTAAGGGTTCATTGTGATTTTATTTTTTCAAAGATATTTTATTTATTTACATTTCAAATGTTATTCCCTTTCCTAGTTTATCCTCCAGAATCCCCCCATGCCATCCTTCCTCCCCCTATCCCACATACCCATTCCCACATCACCACCCTAGCATTCCCCTACACATGGAGCCTTCACAGGACCAAACTTATGGAGAGAATCTTCCCCTGAGGAATCTAAAATGGTATGCTTACAAGTCAAAGACAATATTAGCTGTTAAAAATGCACTCATCAAACTAAAGGGAAATTTTGCCTAATAAACTCATGGTAACTATAGAGAGAATATGTGTAAGAGTTTCTTATCTTGTTATTGTGACTAAATGCCCAACAGAAGCAGTTTAGGGAGGAAAGATGTTATTTTGTTAACAGTCATTATGATGGTGAGGTCCTGGCAGCAGGAACCTGAGGCATCTGGTCACATTGTACCTGCATCAATGAAGTCAGCCATTGCTGTTTCTTCTTTCTATATTCCATCTGATACCCAAGGCATATATGGTGCTGCCTGCATGTAAGGTATATGTCCTCATGCTATTAATATAATTCAGAAAATTTACCACAGACAAGCCCACAGGTTTTTTTTCTGTGATGATGCTAAATCCTGTCAAGTTAAGAATACATAGAAGTTTATCTCAATATATATAACTTTATTTTTATTTTGAACTTATAAATGTTTTGCCGGCATTTATGTCCAGCTCTACCTATATGCCTGATGCCTGTAAAGGCCTGGAGAGGGTATCAGATACCTAAAACCGGAGTTACATTTGGCTTCCATGAGGATCTCAGTCCTCAGCAAGAGAAACAAGTACTTGTAACTCCAAAGCCATCTTTTTAGCACCAAAATACAACTTTTAATGTTCAGTAAGAACTTTGGAATTGAAAGTGTAATAGCTAAGATGGAAACATAAAGAAAATACCTCAATAGACTTGAACTGGCACAGGAAATAACACACATATTATAATACAGGTGAGTTGAGATTTATCTAGTCTGGGGAAAACAGAAAGGGAAATGTGAACTGATGGAGCCCCAGAAGCCTGTCAGGTAAGACATCTTCAACTTCAATACAATATATATATATATATATATTGGAAGTCTCAAAAGAGAGCAGACACACATAGCGAATGTTTGAAGAAATTATTCACACATCAGATTTGATGGAAAATCTTTACATATTCAAAACACAAGTAATCTCTGAGCACAGCACAGCCAAACCATCAAAGAACAGAACATTTATATATATATATATATATATGTGTGTGTGTGTGTGTGTGTGTGTGTGTGTGTGTGTGTG
>JADRCD010067924.1:0-17199 GCA_019843815.1 Montemys delectorum | reverse complement strand
TATTATATTTAATAAATTAATAATATAATATATATTATATATAAAATTTCAACCAAGTCATTAATAAAAATAGTTAGCAGTATGAGATGGAGGAAATAATCTGTCAAAATCTGTGTCATGCACTTTATTAGTAAGTTATTTCAAGAAACTACTAACATGTAAGACCATAGTTCTTCATATATTCCACAAATATATCATAAAAATCCTGTCGAATGACAGAGAAACATCTACATAGTCGAGGCTACTATTCTATTTTGCTTCTTCGTTTTATGAGAAAACACTGACCAAAACTAACTTAGAAAAAGAGAGGGCTTATTTTAGATTTTCTTCGTTACAGTCCATCATTGAAAGAAGCTGGGACAGAAATTTAGAGCAGGACCCTGGAGATGGGAAATGAAGCAGAGACAAGGGAAGCATCCTACTGAGATGCTTACTCTTCAGAGCTTGCTTAGTTAGCTTTCTTATACAAGCCAGGACCACTTGCCCTGGGTGTCACCTCCCATAATGGACTGAGTATTCCCACATCAATCATCAATCAAGAATATACTCCAGAAAAATGATAATGCAATTCCTCAGCTGAGGTTCTTTCTTCCTAGGTGTCTCTAGTTTGGGTCAAGTTGGCAAACACTAAGCAGCACGGCTCTCTGTTCCCCAGGAACATCATTTAATTACTCATGCCAAATAAGCGTGGGAAGCTTGTATTACATAGCTTCTCTGTAAACCTATGCTAACACCCACTGTCTTTGTTGATTTTGAGCTATATTTTAATGTAAAATTTTCTGGGACTACGAACCATATTTTAATGAAAATTTCAAGAATCACTATCTAAAACTGACACCCAGCTTGTCAGTATGTGGCTCATAATTAGCATTAGTTCCTTTCTAAAACCTGAAATCTCATTTTGCAATTTCTTGTCTTCGTGTTAATGAACAGAAGAAGTCTCAGGGATGAATTCCTTTAACTGTCCTAATCCATATAAGATTCCAGAAATTAATGTTTGTGATCCTGTCATGTGCTGGACACCTTTTGTAGCTAGGAGAGCTCTGGCCTATTGTGAATTTAGAGAGCAGAGTAAGTAGCTACTCCTTCCTCCCCCGAGGTGCTGCTGCAAACTTGAACACTGCCAGCATTAGCAATCATCAAAACACCCCATTAGGGAAAGTAAAGAAAGGTTCCCTTCCCCATCTTGGCTCAAGCCTTTTCCTTCTTTGTTCAATAAATTCACTGTCATTGTGCATCTCTGGCAGTGGTTGCCAAAGTGAGGATGGGCAGGGGGAAATCTGTGTCATCAACTTTTATCTGTGGCTCTACTGTAACTTTGAGTGTTTTGCTGTTTTCTCATTCTCTTTGAGCTGGGAGCAGAGAGAGCCCACATTATTATTTAGCAGGAACTGCATTTGAAGAGTCTGGGCAGCGAGCAGAATGAGAAGCTGAAGAATATTCTTTTGTTCTCACACAGCTGCTTGCTTTTTACCTCTCTACTTTCTATGTTGAGATCTCGCTTGTGAAGGGCTTTCATGTCTCTGTCCCTCCCTCTCTAGTGTTCTCTATTTCCTTTCTCTGCTTTCTGCTTCTCAAACATGTTGCTGTGTTACGATCTCATTGTGGAGCTTGCCTCTCAATATGAGCAGAATTCATTATTTTTTTTTTGTCAGTTTCATTCCAATTAGATGGAACTGAGATAACATAAGCCACTCTTTTTGTAAGTGTGGCTGGCCCTAAGAGAACAGGCTGATGAGCAGCCTCTTCGACACCACTGTGCTTCAGCTTCTAATCTGGGGAATCTGCTACGTATACAAAACAACACCCTTCTATCCCTGAAGCTGTTGATACTCTGTGTAAAGGGCCAGAGGCTGCTCTAATATCTCCTGTATGGATCTTGGGAATGTATCTCTGGTGTAGGAGAATAAATACCAGCCTTGGCCTACTCAGCACTATCACTGACTTGCAACTTACTGTGAATCGGTGCTCAACCATTCAATAGCCCTGACCCTATTATTTCACCTGACAGATTGAGAATAATAACAAGGAAGAAGAGGAGGTATAGGAAGAAGAACAATATGAGGTGGAGAAAGCTGTTATTCCAGGAAGGTTTTTATGAAGATTTAAGGTGTGGGGAAATTCTGAAAGTCTTTCATTCACATACCAAAAGAAGTAGGCTACAAAGTCTCAAAGCTCTCATATTTGGAGTCCATATGTATAAAATATTAGCCATAAAAGTAATGTTATCTAAAACATTTTATGTATATAATCTGCTACAAACAAACATGTACATATATACAATACACATATACATCCATATATTGAAACACTGGCAAAGAATCCTAAGACTCATGCTACCCACCTATAACCCACTTAAAAGAGACTACACTGGGAAGAACATTGAACACAGTGTCAGGAACCCTGGGTTCTAGCCTTCCATAAGCCATGAGCTTACTCTGTAGCCTTGGGCAGTCACCACCTTGTGTAATAAGTAGGCCATGCCTGAAAACTTTTTTCTCTCATATGCTAAAATTAATAATACAACACATTACAGCAAGAGTGGTAACATGGAGACATTTCTTATACTAGTGACTTCCTATACTTACTAGTTGAGAAATATTAGCTCCCATATCAATCGCCACAGCCAGCCCATCCTTCATGAGTAGTCAGTATGCTTCTGTCTCTACCAACATAGATGTGGGAGATAGAGAGGTATGAAAAGGAACACTGACTATTTTGTCACCTTCAAAGAAATAATAGGAGATACCCATGGCTTTGATTCCAAGAGAAATCTTCTTACTAGTTTTATTGATACTATTACACCATACAATCTGCAGTTCCTTAAATATTCCACAGTGAGTCTCACTATACTCTCCAACCTCAGAACTCCAGTATGCCAGGTCCCAATGATGTGTTCATAAAAAGATAAAGAGATATAAGAATATGTTTTATTGGGGTGTGGTGAGGTGTGGGGGGAGGAGGTGCCTCCGTGGATCCATGCCAAGGCATCCCATCTCCCTGAGGGACCAACCACAAGATGGTATAGTATAGAATTGAGTTTATTTAGGGCATGGGGAGGAGAGTTAAGAGAGTAGTCGAGGCAGAGAAAGGCAGAGAGAGGGAGAGAGTAGAGAAGTAGAGGCCAGCTGTGAATACATGGAGAGAGGGGCAAAGGGAATGGGGAGAGAAGGGGAGCAAGAGGAAGCAAGAGAGCAAGAGGCAAGAAAGAGAGGAGAGGGGGCAAGCAGCCCCTTTTATACTGGGCCAGACCTACCTGGCAGTTGCCAGGTAACTGTGGAGTGGAGTTTAGACAGAATGCTAACACCCAACACTAGGAGCTGAGGCAAATTCTACCTCTTCCCTTCTGCTGCCAAAGGCTACCAATTCAAAGGCACACCTAGTGATTTGCAAGAAGCAGCACACTTTTAAGATTTACTTTAGTTTCAATTGTGCACGTATTTCTGTGCCTGTGTTTGTAGGTACTTGTGGGTGTCAGAAGGTGCTAGATCTGCTGGAGCTGGGATTACAGGAGGCTAGTATGGGTGCTGGGAACCAAAGCCAGACCTTGCTAGAGAGCAGCACCACATGCCTTTAACCACCAAGCCATTCCTCCAAACCCTCATGATTTTTTTCTTTGAAGGAACAACAAAGGATGATTATTTTCCAAGTGACTACCCAGGTGGTTAAGAGATGCCTCCTTAGATTTTTCTCTCCCATAAGCTTATAATTTCATGCATGAGATATTTCTGTATATATTCCTTAGAGGAAAAGCTTCTATTAATATGCAGATAATTCGTGGGAAAGGCAGTACATTAAATCCTTAACACTTTCACCTATACTTTACTTCATCAAGTAAATTTGACAGGGAACAGGTCCCATTGGCAATGGAACATAGAAAAGGAACTTTTAACAGTATGGATGTAAGAAGAATGGAGAGATATCTACAGATGGAAGCAATTTCTTTCATTTCAAACCTTTTGGGGAGAAGCATGAGTGTGCAGGGTGTGTGGGAAAGGGGAGCATAGTGGAGGGAACATGTTTTTCCTAATCAAAACCCCCTAAAATCCCATTTTCTCTTTATAAATTCCAGCCACTGTAAGTAGAAAAGTTAGAGATCACTGCCAGTTTTCAAATGAATAAAGAAGGTCACTGACTTCTAGTTTTACTATATGCCAAAATGTTTGATTTTTTAAAAATCTCTTAAGATGTTACTCTCCAGTTTTAATATCCTATAACTGAGTTTCTAATATCCATTGATGACCTATAAAACTAAAAAGAAGATATTTTAGCTCCTATGAATCTTTTACCTTGAAATACATTTAACCAATGTTTATAGAGTGCTTACTATGCGATAGGTACTATATAAACCATTTTTATGAGTAATTTCATTTAATTCACTATAGCAGTTCAAATGAAAATGCCCTCCATAGGCAAAGAAGATCTGCGAACACTTGGTCCAAAGTTGTTTGCAGTCTGGAGGAGGTTGTGGAACCTTGGGGAGGTGGAGCCTTTCTAGAGCAAGTATGTCACTGGAGGTGGGCTTTGCATGTTTAAAGTCTCACCACATTTCCTGTTTACTCTTTCTGCTTTGTGTTCAAAGTTGAGAGGTAAGCTCTCAGCTTCCTACTGCAGCTGCCATGCCTGCTGCTTTCCACCATGCTTCTGGATCATGATGGATTCTGAACCCTCTAGAATCAATAATACAGGATAAACTCATTTGTAGGTTGCCTCAACTGTGGTGGTTTATCAATACAACAGAAAAATAATTAATGTACTTTCCCCACAATCATAGATGAAAACACTATTATTGTCATATGGAAATTGAGATTCAAACAAACTAAGCAAAATTTCTAGGGTCACCCAACTGAGAAATGATAAGGCCATAATTCAAATTTTTTCCATATCTCAGTTCTAATCATTGTTTACCACAATGACTTTGGGATACACATATAACCATACTTCTCATATGACAACACTGAAGGTACAAATAATGTCATGTCCTAGAAGGCAGAAATTTAGTTTCAGCTAGATGCAAATGTAACTGTGATTCTATTTATTAGTAACTCTATGCCTAGGCTTCCAGAAAAGTTAAATGGAAATGAAAGGACTAATTTCAGGACAAATCATAGCATGTGATACCAAAGATATAAAAAACCTGACATGTGGTAAATAGTTGATAAGAAAAGACTTCTTTTCCACTTTAAAGTTCTTCCAGTTAATATAGTGGAATAAAGGGTATGTGCAATCATAATCACACTCTTTTCTAGGCTCCACAGATTCTGCAGTTTTAAAAATATCACTCACAGGTACTGGAGAGACGGCTCAGTGATTAACAGTGTTTGCTGCTCTTCCTGAAGGTCTGAGTTCTGTTCTAAGCACCTGGGTCAGGAAGCTTATGACATTGCAGCTAGAGGGGCTAGAGGTTCTGATGCCCTCTTCTGGCCTCCACAGGCAAGCACACAGACATGACCTTCATTCACACAAACACAGGAATAAAAATAATTTTTAAAAATCAGCAAGAGTGAAGGAGAAGAACGGCCTTAATATGGCCCAACAATATGAGGGCCTGTGCAGCTGGCAGCCGAGTGTGTTATCATTTGGTTGGTTGGATACTACTTTTAGTCTCTAATGCTAAATATATATTTACTCTGCATTTAATCAACTAGTAGAAACAAAGTCAGAACCATTATAGTACCAACAGCAGCATCCGTAGTATTTATTGTTTTAACTCTCTAAAGTTTACTCTGTAACCTGCATTGTCATCATCAAGGAATCAATGTTCTCTGGGTTCTGGGTTCTGGGCATATGCTAAGTGTGGCTATGGTTGACCTTTCCAGGTGCTGGAAGTATGCCGAGGGAGAGAGTGAGACTATGGAGCTTGGTTGTGGCCAAGAGAGGGGGCTGCCTGGGACAGATCTCTAGAAACTCCCTAGAACACTAGAATGCTTGTGATGACTGCTATTAGCTTGCTAAGTGTACCCAGTATAAAAAGGAAGAAGAGTAAGATATCTTTAGCCTACATTCATCTCCAGACACTCACAGCACTACTATGAGGGAAGCTAGGCAGAAAGTATCACCCCGTTTTATAGGTGAGGAGTCTAAAGCTCAGAGACAGTATATATTTTATCTCTAGCTCTGCAGATATTAAAGTGGAGAAGTAGTACTCGAGCCCTAGTCTGTCTAAATCCTACTCCAAAGTTCAGTACACCGCATAGTTAGAACACAAGAGTCATGAGGAGCAGATCAGCACACAACCCTGTGATCTGAGGTTTCCTATAAGCTCCAGCTGTGAGAAAGACCTGTAGGAATGCCGATGTGGCGTTTATAAAAGGGATGGAAAATAACAAATACAGTGTGTAGAAATAGACACTTTGATGTCTCTCACAGCAAGCTCCCACCATGTTCCATTGCCCCAAATAGGCCTGGCAGAACTTGAAAAACCAGAGATGAAGTTTTTGAAAAAGGCCTGTTCCTTGGTAAGAGCTATCTTATCAGTGTAAAAAAGAATAAACAGTGAAGAAAATAAAGAAGAGAAGTGTATCCCTAAACAGAGAAATTCAAAGAAAATTTCTATGTTGATTTAACTTACATGAAGAAATACAACATGTCCTCAATGAAGCCTTTATAAGGTCATAATTAAGATATTAGTTGCCACAAAAAATGCTTCACTAGCAAATTATCTCTCAACTCCAAAGGTCGAAGCAATGAGTATATCTTTATATTCAGACATCAGTTGTACAAGTTGGAGCTTTCCTCCAAACTGTGGGAAGAGTCCAGGTTTTCCAACCATCAAGTGGCAGAGCCCATAAAGCACACTTTTCACATGGTGCTGATAGAAAGACAAGGTGGCAGGGTTGACCACAAAATCACACCACAAGGTTATTCTTTGCAGTCTTCCTAGTTCCAGGGCAAAGCACCCTCCACTAAAGCAACGCAGCTCACTAGCCAAGCCTATCAAATGTACCAATTAAGAAAAACATGCAAACTGGGAGTGTGTATTCTACTTACTGGAATATGTTGTGAAACACTTAAGCCGAGACATTAAGCATTATTTGGCTACACTCCAGTTTTTCCCGTGTGATATAATAGTTTTTATTCCCTTAATCGCCATCTTTCATGCACCAATCTTGGGAAGAGGGTTGCAGAAATAATTTAAATTCAGCAAAAACCTGAAGCTACTATATTCCAAGGAAAAAATACTTTTATGCACTTGAAGAGTTCTAGGTAAGAAAGCATTAACCATATTTTTCATTTTTATTACAGTGAAAATGATTCATCTCTTTGACAAGCCAAGATCACTCAGAAGAGGACTGAGTTCACTGCTAGGTAAATTGGAATGAAAACATGCCAGACATTTCCTCTCACTAAAATGAAACCTAAAACCTAGGGAAATGCATGAAGGATTTATTTATTTATTTATTTATTTATTTATTTATTTACGGAGCAAAAGAGTAAGCAACAGTTGGAGTAGCAAGGAAGAACATAAAAATTTGCAGTATCAGTAACTATCAGTGAGTTTAGTATTTTTTTTTTTTTACTCCCAGAAATCAAGCCAGCCATGATACTCAAAGTGAGCACTCTGGTATGGAGAGGAGGGTTACAATCAGGATGTAAAGTAAATAAATAAATTAATTAGTGGGGGAAAAAAAAGAAGCTCTTTACCACTGTATCAACAGTTAATGCACAGGAGAATCCCTAGTTTCCTTTCCTTCTTCCTCATTCCTACTGTGCCCCAGCCTCTAGTCAATCCTGTGGCTACAGCAATGGTACTGTAATCATACACAGATCATTGACAATATAGTCAGAAAATTCTAAAGATGACCATTGCTTTACATTCAGTTAAATAGAAGGTCCAAGAGGGTAAGATTAAGATATATTACTTCTCTCTATAGGCCCTTGCAGCTTGACACTGACAGAAGTAAGATGACCAAAGTTGGTAGTTTAAGGCTAGAAGACCCAAAGCAAGAGTCTTGAGTCAGTATAGAGTCTCATGTTGCTTTATATCAAACAATTTTTATAATACTCATTTTTATTGTTATAATATTTTATAAATTTTAAAGAATATGACAAAAATGTATTGTAGGTATTGAAGGGGGTGTCTCTGGGAAGAGTTGGGGTACAAAAGGGAAAAGAATATGACTTAATTCTATTTACTTAAAATATGTTTTTAAATGTTAACAAATTCAGATAAATTGAAATCATGTATTTTTTTCTCATCATAATGCAATAAAACTTAAATCAAAAAAATATAAATAAATAGAAAGAGCTCAGGAGAGATGCCCAAACTGTACATGTGTGAATCTTGTCTGAGTCAACATGGCAATGCCACTAAGAACTCAACTGATAAACCACGACTCAGGTTTCATTCTAGCTACTGGGCACCAAGTACCTAGGGCAACTCCAAAATGCATCACAAATGTTTGGAAAATTAAAGTGTCACGAAAAGCTCAGCTCATGAGAAGCAGGCTAGAGCTTGTTATTTTAATTGAACTGTATCAATTGTCTGATTTAAAAAAAAAATACCACCTTGCTTTCTGGAATTTAAGCAAGTGTTGTAAGATTTAAGCAAACCACAAATATTCAAAAGTGTTATTAACACAGTCCAAAATCACTAGACACATGCAAAAATTCACTCCAATCCTGACCCTCCCAAGAGAAGAGAATACAGAAGGCACTCATTAGATGAAACTGAGTTTGGACTTAGGTGATTAAAACTTTAAAGTATCTATTAAAAGAATGTTCACGTGAGCAATTCTGACCAGTCTTAAAGCAAACAGAAAAACATATGAGTTATCTGGGAAGGGGAGATCAATCTTTTGAAAATTAAAGACAGAATCCAAATCATGAAAACAACTGGAGAAATGGATATATTACCTATAGAAAGACAATGTCATGAAGGGATATAGATTTTTCCATGAGAAACAGTGGAGGCCAGAAGGAAGTGACACTGCATTTCTATAATGCTAAGAGAAAATATATATATATATATATATATATATATATATATATTTATTTGATTCTGTATTCATTGAACCTATCCTTTAAAAATGCAAACATCTAGATAAAGATTTATATAGATGGACACGTAATAATTGAGGCAATTCTGGCTGATACTTTTCCAAAATTAATGACAGAAACCAAACCAAGATCCAAGAAACAAAACAAAACAAAAACCCAAGCAGGCAAAATGCTATATATAACCTGCAACTTAGCGCAGTATATTCAAACTGAAGCAAGCAAAGATCAGAGGAATATCTCAAAAGAAATCATGGGTGAAACCTCACCTTAGTTCTAGAAGATCATGGGCAGGAATTATACTGTATCATACAAATAAGTAGAAACCATGTAAGCAAGATGAAAATGGAGGAAAATATTGAAGTCTTTAAAAGAAAAACACACCACTCAGAATTCAGTATTCAATTAAATCATTCTTTCAAATACACTCAGGCACCTCAGCCCAATTACTTTGACTGGGAAATGTTTGTGCTTTGGAGAAATGAGTCAAAGCCCATGTGCTGACAAAACTTTGTAAGAGCTCAAAACCAAAATGTCTGCAATATGTTCTCTGATGGTATGGAACGCAAGACAAAGAAAATGCTCCTCAAGCGTTACAAATGACTTAGAGGGTCTCTTTGGGCCATGAGAATGAAAGGCTCCGTAGGAAGGACAGTGAGCAGGACAGGGTGCACAGCAAGCTAGCAAGGCCGCTGCAGCGGCATGAAGAGACTAGGGCACAGCAGCAGCAGCGGTAGTGGTGGCCCAACTAATTCAGACCTCATATAAATTGACCCCTGGGGACTTCCATAAATACTCTGGCAGGGTCTTTTTGTGAAAGATGGGCTTAAAATTACTATGTGAGCAGAGAAGGGCCAGAGCCAGGGTCACTTGGTTCCAGACATAAATCAGATAGGCTAGCACAATGAAACCTGATACAAAAATAACCTTCACAGTAGACTGACTATACTATCATTATTTAATCTATGACAACGGCAGTTGTTTCTTTGTTGCCATTACCTGACTTGTTAGTATTAAAAACCTCTAATAATTAAAGTGACAAACTCACATAGATGAGCTGATTAAAATATTCTTTGGTTAGTCAATTTCCTTCTCTCTGCACTTCTAGAAAACATGTTTCCACTTGAGTCTATTTAGTGAACATATTTATTATAAATTCTGATACACAATCAGGATGATCAAACATACAAATTGAGGGAAAGGACTGTCAAAATATGATAAATAGGGCCAGTGAGATACTTAGTGAGTGAAGATGCTCCAAACCAAGCCTGATTTTGCTCCTGAATTTGCCCCCTAGAATTCACAAGGTACAAGGAGAAAATTGACTCCCACAAGTTCTCCCCTGACCTTCACATGCATGGCATGGCATAAACACACACACACACACACACACACACACACACACACACACACATAATGCATGCACAGATGTGCACACCCAAAATTTTTTTTAAATAAAATAAATATATAAAAGCCAAATGGATAACATGATCATATTATTGGCTAGGTTTTTCAAAATAGGTACATTCCTACAAAATATTTTGAGGAAAAGTGTCTTACGATGCAGCCCAAGCTAAACTGAAACTCAAGATGGTAGCCTGAAACTCAGGATCATTTTCCTCCAGAATGCTGGGATACTAGCACTTAATAAAATCAGATCAATGCTTCTTTTTAAAGACATGGATTCCAATTTGGGCAAGTACTTTTAGCTGATAAGAACAATAGCCGACACTAGTCTTTACTGAGGGGTTACTATGAGACACATACCACTCAAAATATTTATAGACAATGACACCCAACTTTCTAGATATTTCAGTCAATAAAGTCCTTCTTGTCTCTATTTTGAAAGGGAGCAAACTAAGTTTTAAAGTCCTTACATAATTAGAGCTGGCATTCTAAGCTGGCATTCTATGTCTGGTGTCAGACATAAAGCCCTTAACTTTGATTCCCTTCTACACATGCTTAGCACTGGTAACCCACTCTTAGTTTAACCAGAGCTGTTCATGGTAGATGGATCACCCTAACCTAACCTTTCAAGGAATTCCTATACAACACGCAGAAAGGGGTAAATTCAAAACCTTAACTTGCTAACCTACTCTCTCAATTTGCAAGTAAGTAGGGTGATTGACCAGAAGCCCTACTCTTTCACCCTAAGCATATGGGCAAGGATTCATCTTCAGAAAATAGTCCAAAAGGCCAAATAAATCTTTAAAATAAACTTTAATTGATCCCTAAACAGTTTCCTCCATTTCTCACAATAGATGTCATTTTATGTTGCACTCCTGAGAACCTAATCATTTTTCATATTCTGCCTTTTGCACAGATAGACCAAATTCATACTTTTAGTTTTTCCATTTCCTAGCTTTATGCATGACCTTGGGTGAGTTATATAACCTTCCTGTGACTTGCTTTTCTCTGCTCTAAAGTATACAAGTGTCTCTCTACAAGGAACTTAGGGAGAAAAAAACTCACACAATGTGAAAACATTCAGCAAAAAAAAAAAAAAAAGGACACAAAATAACATTTTTTTTGTTTTAAGTTGTAGAAATTATCAAAAGGATGAATAGTTGAAATAAAAATGACAATAAAATACTCTTATAAATTCAAGGAGACAGGATTTTTGATGGATTGCAGCTTCCATTTGTCTTTCTGTGACCCTCTACTGCTCAGTTATTAATGATCTATATAGGCTGTCATTTTCTTGGCATTCATAAAAAAGACCTGAGCTCAACCAACCTGCAAGTACATTTTCTGATAACTACACAGGCAATTTCAGTCTGTGTTAAGTCCACTTCCTGGACTGCCACTTTCACCAATGCCTAGACTAAACACTGAGGCTTAAAATCAGTATCTAAAGCTACGTTATTGACCTACATTCCCCAATAGTTGCAAATGCCAATTAAAACAGACGATAGGAGATCATTAGTGGCTAGTGTATCTGCTCTCAAATGCCTTCAAACATGTGATTCTTGTTTCTATCACCCCAGGACATTCAGATGTAGTGAGCTCAGACTGGCACACACACGCCTGCTTCCAAAAAAGGAAAACTCAAAATGAGAAATTACAGGAGGAAATTGAATCCACTAGACAAATTCTCAGCAATAAATTAACATATGCTGCACTTGCAGAAAGAATAAAACAACCTACCCCCTCAAATATCCATATTTTAAATTAAGTCTTTATTAAATATTGAGATCAGTTGAGTTTCCATCAATATTACACATGTCCTGCAATATTGTAATCATACATATTTCATTAACTACATATTCATAGCTTTCTAATAACATTTCTACTTGGACTTCTTGTCATTGGGGCTTACATTAGCATATAGGCATTTGGATTCCATGAGGAAGAGAAGCAAAACATAATAACCAAAATATGCTTTCATTCTCCCTGTCAGCGGGAACTTTAGCATGAGCCATATAATTGAAAAGCAATGCCTGCCTGAAATACTGCATTACACAATGCAGCAGCAGATTCAGAACAAAGAAAAGAAAGCACACCATATTGTTTATCATGCTTATCATAGGTAATTACGGGTTCTCGGGTTTTTGTTTTTCGTCCATTAGTTATCATTTCACCAAATTCATTCCTTGGTTTGTATAGAAGAAAGAGTTCTGACATTTCCTTCTGGAAAACGCTCATTAGCTGGCAGAATGTTCAAAACTGGAGCATAGGCACAGAAAGAGGCTCAGAGAGGCAGCCATCAAGTTACAAAGCAGTGCTTCACAATGTTCTGTTATTTACTTGCTTAATTTCTTATACTTGCCTTTCAGGGCATCTCTTCAATCTGCACCAGTGCTGCATGTATTTAATCTTGACCTTTATTTATTTCCTTCTCAACCATTTCTCAGGTCAAGCTTGTCTTAACTTGACCAAGTAGGGCAGGGCAGAAGTCCCCATAAAATGTCAGTGCTAAAATAGATTCTCAAAAGCAAAACCAGAGATAGGATGAGATTTGTTTGCTTAGAGAACATGATCAGGCTGCCACAGTCTGGCCTTTGAGCTAAAGAGAATTGGGGGCAGAGCTCGGATGAAATGTAGGACCATCTCCAGCTTGGGATGACAGATCCACATGAATGAATGCATGAGTCTGTGGCCAAACCTTAGGGCCAAAGCTGTAAACAGCCAGACAAACAGAATAGAAATGGACAAATTCTTATCTGCAGTATTGCCTTGTTATCCAGCACTTTTAAAGGCACAGGACCCCAAATCCCTCAGAATATTACGATCAGCACTCAAAACACAAATCTCTATGAGTCAAATTCCTTCCATGAACCTAGCATACAATTGTCTAGATGATAGTTAAAAAGTAAGTCCACAAACATTTATATTCAATTACAAGTACACAGGGCTCTGTAATGGAAAGATTTTTAGAAGTTATTTGGCATCAAAATCTGACGTGAACAGTTGTGGCATTTATAGCATTTGTTTATCTTGCATAGATTGAATATTTATACAGTTTGCTGCTGAAAACTATGTGTGATTATAAAGCATTGCCTTGCATTTCTCTAAGGATGTCATAAAAACATACATTGGATTACCTTACAAAAACCTGAAACATTCTGAATTCTAATATACAGTTGGCTGTATAACACCTCTCAAATAGCCTAAAAGTATTCAGACAGACATGATGAGGAATGTGAGGGAATGAAGTGCCAGTGGTTTGAGTCTTTGAATGTCTGTCCCCACAACTAAATCAAGCCTTAGAAATTAGAATCCTAGAATAAAATTTTGACTGCACAGATTAACTTGAATCCAGACTCAAGACAGCAAGAATCAGGAAAAAAAAAAATGAAAGTCATCAGTCTCCATGCAAAAATGTAAATTAAAACTAGCACTATCTCTTCTTTTCATTGTCGTCTGATCTTGAAATAGAGTGAGATTATAAAGCACTTTATATGTATGTATGTATGTATGTGTGGAAATGGCATAGTTAAGTCTATTAGTATGTACAATTCATATGCATTAGTAATTATAATTTAGAGAAAAATGGAGAGAACCCTAGTGCTAAAAATAGATTTAAACTGAAAAGCAAAGCAATGGAAAGGAAAGGAAAGGAAAGGAAAGGAAAGGAAAGGAAAGGAAAGGAAAGGAAGGGAAAGGAAAATGGAGTGGGAGAAATTAACTCTTTGTTTACAAAGCTCCATTTGCCAATCTAAAAGTACATTTAAGGAGAAGCTACTTAAGGGGAAAAGATGGGTTTCTTCTGTCCGTTCTTACACAACAGTAAAGGCAAAACCAGCAGTACCTTGTTGCCCATAATGCTTAGCTGGATTTTGTAACTGAAATTTAACCACGAACCAAAAGCATAGATGATGTTCTTGGCAATATAATTCTTCTACTTGAGGATGCTGGGTTTTGCTTGTTTGTTTGCCTAGGTTAAAGCTTGCAAATAGACAAAGTGATCTCCCTAAACATGCTTGCTCATTTATTTATCTGGTCATTGATATTCATTTATCTGCTTATTGATAGCCTTCTATCATCCATGCCTAGAAGCTAAGTCTAATAACAAATGTACATAAAAAAGATCCACGTGCTATGATTTGGTCACAAAATCCAATAGGAAAGGACTAAAGTATCTCTTCTGGCCCCTGCTCCCAACTTGATCCCTAGACAACAAGATGCCTGAATGTCCCATAGTAGTATTTCATCTCATTAGCTGAAGGATAAGACCTTGAGGCAACAGGTCCTCCAGCCGGTTCCCTGTCCTGTTGCAGCACTTTCCTATCTTCTCCTAGACCCAGTCTGACAAAGTGTCATGGAAGGGATCTGGGAACCAGCCAGTAAGTACAAGAGAGTAGGAAAGGAAAGAAGGGGTGGCCCACCAAAGGGGAAAAGGAGAACAGATGTAAGGATGAAGAATACTCAAACTGAACCACTAGCTTTCACAATTATGCCAAAGACTAACTTGTCAGTATAAACCAGAGCCAGGAAGTAGGTTGAGGTGGGTGGTACCTGACAAGGGTTCCTACAGGAGAGAAGAGAGAGTGAAGTGCATCCACTCAAAATTTACCCTGTCACGTCAATTTTCTTCATAGTAACCTGTGATGCTTTGAGCATGAGTAAGGTTCTTATATGTTCCGCTGTTAAAGGATTTGTCTCCAGGGTGGCTCTTTTGGGAAGGGGTGATCTTTTGGGCAGTGAGGTATAGAGAGAGGTCCTAAAGTCACTAAGGATTTGCCCCCTCCCCAAGAAAATTATAGGACCCTGGTTTCTCAGGTTCCTCAGTATCTTTCTCTGCTCCCTAGATCATAATGTGTTTTGCTCCATTACATGTGAACACACATGCACGAGCGTAAACTCACGCAGAAACACACACACACACACACACACACACACACACACACACACACATACACCAAGGGCCCAAACAAATGTAGCTACCTAAATTTGTACTAAACTCTACAGAAGCAGGAATAGAATATAAAGCTTATCTTTTTATAAATTGCCTCAAGTATTACATTGAAGTAATGTGAAGTTAACACATAACTATAATTCAAATGACAAAGGAACGGCCTTTATTAAGACCTCTTTTCCTACTCTGAATATCACTTAGGATTGCAGTGATAAAAACAAGTTCATGTCAGTTAATGAAATCAAGATCACAAACAGAATCCTATGTAGAATTAGGGTAAAGACAAATTATTGCTCATGGACATGTATTTCTACATCAAAGACTAATCTACATTTAAACCTCTATGTTGTGCTCTCTCACTCTCTCTCCTACATTCTGTACTGTCATACTCATAAAATATACCTTTAAAATACCAGCATGTATCTACTCAAATTATATCTTTGAGATTTATGTATCCAGAAACATTCACTGTCCTTTGACAAAAAACTAATAAATATTTTCACCAAGGACAGGACTGATATCTTAGTCCATTTTACACTACTATATCAAAACACCTGAGGCTAGGTAAATTCCAAAGAAAATGGATTTATTTGGCTATCTAATTCACAAGTCTAGTGGCTGGAAAGTCCAAAGGACATGACATCTGGACTAGAGTTCCTTTAGTTAAATTATAGCAAAGTGGGAAGAAAACACAAAGGCTGTGTGCAGAAGATGCTAAGCATAACAGGTAGCCTCATATTGTAAAAGCCCACTTTCATAAGCACTAATGGGATTCTAGAAGAACTACCATGATTCATTCCTAAGACCTCATCCCCTGACACTAGTACCTACCTCTTTGTAGCAGGGACAAAGCTTCAAACACAGAAACCTCCAGGGAACTGTGTAGCAATTGGTTATTTTAATATAGAAAAAAAAATCTGTATCTTAACCCTGTGCACCCACCCTGAATCTAATTTTAATTAGTCATCTCAAAAGTGTATAATAAAATTTTTAAGAGGACATCACTGTGAAAGTGTGGGAGACAGAAGGAAAAAAATACAATTTCAATGACAGGAATCCTCAGAAAGCTCTCTTTGTTCCCAGAAAACCATCTTCACATTACTGAGAACAGTGTCACTTGCTTTTCTCAGTGAGAACACACTTGACAAGCCAGGTTTAGAGCACACTACTAGCTTGAATGAGGGCCTCCCTCCCAAAAGAAACCCATCACCTCATTTCCTGTACTCCTGAGCCATAGCCAAAGCACTTAAAGCAAACTTCAGCTTCCCAACAGCAGACCATCTATATAGGTTGGTCTTCATGAGATAGCACCTTTAGAATATGCTATGGTTACGGCTTTTATAAAATCAAGATCCCTCTCGGCTTGCATCTGATCTGCTTGCTGCAATATAACACATGCACAAAACAGCGCAACTGTGTTTGTTTTAATAAGGCCATTCTGAGCAGCTGTTTAATGATCCATGGTGTTAAATGAAAACTACAGGTGTTCTAAATGCAAACCTTATGGCCCAGGGCCCCCCTTATTACCACTCCACAATTAGCAGCCAACTGCTCTTAGGCTGTGCAAAGAATTGCCACCATCATCATTATATTATTTCTTAATTTTATTCTCTGCCTAAGTGTCTTCCCCCAAAGGAAAAACCTGCTTGGCATAATAGTGACAAAAGTAGAAGGAAAGGAGAGCATAGCCACTCCATGTCCCACCATAAGCCAGCTTCCATTAAGGTGAAGAGAGGCAACCAAAAGACCTGAGCCCTGAGGAACCTTCCACAGGGGTCTGCTGACCAACTGAAACTATTGGTGGTCAAAACAGTTTCATTAACTCTTCTTCATGATTCTGTAAG
>JADRCD010067918.1:0-25851 GCA_019843815.1 Montemys delectorum | reverse complement strand
ATGAGCATGGGAGATCTTTCCATCTTCTGAGATCTTCTTCGATTTCTTTATTCAGAGACTTGAAGTTCTTGTCATACAGATCTTTCACTTGCTTAGTTAGAGTCACACCAAGGAATTTTATATTATTTGTAACTATTGTGAAGGGTGTTGTTTCCCTAATTTCTTTCTCAGCCTGTTTATCCTTTGTGTAGAGGAAGGTCACTGATATGTTTGAGTTAATTTCAGAGGATTATCTTCTGTCTGAGGCCTGATTTAAACAACCCTGAGATAGCCTTAGAATAGGGGGATTAACTGTACTATTTTAGTGATTAATGACATGAAAATTTTCTAGACAGAGGTGCCATTACTAAACACAGAACATGTGTTTCAGGTAGGAAGCTATTTCTACTTAGAGGCAGGTGCTCTTTTTTCTAGTGGGAGGGGCATCTATCTCCTGCAGTTTCTGTGCTCAGACTCACCATTTTCTTTCTTCCACTCTGTGTTTCCCCAGGATCTTCGGTAAGATTCCATCTTACTAAATTATCATCACAGCCCAGCCCTGCCTTCCAGAGGAAATATCCTGACTTTCTCGATAAAGTTTGGACTATTTACAATCTCTTTGATCATCATTTATACACCAACCCAGGTACTAATATATTAGCCTATTATCCATATATTAATTCATACATGGGCAAAAGGATCTTATTGTTAAGCTCCACCAATCCAATTTTGTTTCTGTTAAATTCTTTAAAGTTTTCTGTCACTTTCATGGTTTGCTTCCCTGCCATTATCCATTTTTACATGCATTTATTTATTTGGTAGGTAGGTGGGTGTATGTGTCATGTACATGTAGAGGTCAGCTCACTGGAGTCAGTTCAACCCTTCCACCATGTAGGTCCTGGGGACCAAACTCAGATCTTCAGGCTTGGTAGCAAGCACTTTACCCACTGCTTCCTTTTGTCAACCCTCTCTTCATTTACTCAGCCACAGGACAAACTCGTAGATTTTGAGAGTGTAGACTTGTATCTTCAGCTCAAGATATGCATAACTTAATATAATTCAAGCATTTTCAACCCCTTGAATATTGTAAAAAATACATTCTGTACAATATGTGTGGAGAACACACTATGTCAGACATTTTAAGCATAAAGTATGTTGCAAGTGAACTCGAATTAGAAAGATAATATCTTCAGTCACTGAATTTTCAATTTATTTATTTTTTTCTATTTTAGCTTAAAACCAGATGAGACATACAAGGATGGAAAAGCAAGTTGTGTACTTTATTTGGGGAGACAAGTACCTGTGACTTTAGCTCAAATGGAGCTACTTTGTGGTCTGCAGGACCCACTTCAGTTTGAAGTTCTGCCTGGTACACACTGAATATAACACAAACTCTTTGAAGAGTTAAAGAGGCTCTGGAAGAGATCCTATCCTTTTGAATCAACTAACATTATTTTTTTTTGATTGGTTTGATGTCATGGGTAGAATTTCCCATAGCAGCCTTTCAATAGATGTCTAGAAACCTGACAAAAGCCAAGAGAAATGTGGAGCTTGTTGTTTATAGGTACGAAGGGAACCTGAGGGACAGTATCTCAGGAAGATAGCAAACCCCTAATCTGGCAAACTGTAAGAATTATCATTCTTATGTGGTTATACTCTGAGAATCCAGGTACAAAACGAAAGTTAAGGATGTGATCTAGGGTCTGGTGAGCTTCTTATGTTGTTAAGAGGAATAGCCTAGGTCCATTTGGTTTTTAGCATGCTTGTTCCTTCTATTTGAAAAGGATGTGTTCTAACATTTCCAGTGATTATCTAGAACTGGGACTTGTATTAAGTGTGTGTGTGTGTGTGTGTGTGTGTGTGTGTGTATGTATGTATGTGTGTGTGTGTGTGTACACGCACATGTACACATCATAGTCCTTGTATGTTTATTAATTTGAAATTTGTGTTTGAGCTAGCTACACTGATATTCCAAAAACTAAATAGTTGAACAAGTGCTATGTGTGGTATGACCTAATTAATTTTTCTCACCTTTGCTTTATCCACCTTTTCAGCATTTTCTACATTCTGAGCCCAGAGGAATTGAGTCCTGTTCTGAAGCTTTTTGAGAGCTCAAAGTTCAGCATCATTAGTGAATCTTAGCTGCTGACTGTCTACACAGCAAATGCTTTAGAGAATTTTTCTGTTCAAACAATAATGATTTTCATGGACGGCAATCTCAGTAGAACATGTTTTCTCTGTAATGTGAAAGAATACCCAGCACTTGTCAGCAAATCTGCAGAGACCCTGAAAGAAAACCCTTTAAATTGAACAGCTTGGACACTCACTAGGTTGACCAAGGGAAACCTTAACAATAGTAACTATCCATTCACCTTCTGAAAGATTCAACTGCTGCTACACCGAGCTGCTGCTGCAGTACCATGTCTAAGAGCGCAGAGTTCATCAATCTGTCATTTTTATTAGATCATGAGAAGGAAATGATCCTGGGAGTCCTGAAGAGAGATGAATATTTGAAAAAAGTGGAAGACAAGAGGATAAGGTGTGTGCATTTCTTGTTTTGCCCTTATTCAACTGCTTTCTATTTGTTTGCAGCAATTTTGATGGGGAATTTGACAGTCGCACTGGAGACAGATATTGATCAGGGGCTTTATGGCTTTCCTGGCATAGCCCAAATACTTGAAAATATCTTTGGCTCTGTGCCATTTAGCTAAAGAGGGTGGAGATCAGCTAATAGTAGGATGCTAGTGAGATGGAGGCACCCATTTGCCAACAGCAAACCTAATAGCTAAGAAGAAAGACTCCCCACTTTTGAGTACCAACTCTGGAATGTCTTGAATAATATTTAAACAACTTGCCATGGTGTTAATTACATTTTACATCACTGAAACTATACAAGCAAGTAAAGGGGAGATTAACTTGGTTTATAGTTCAGAGAATATTATCCACCATAATGAGTAAATGACTATGGGCTGGAGACTTTTTGTCCATGGTGGTTGGAACATAGGTGGTGTGTTATCTCAGGAGTCCAGAAATCAGAAAAGCAGACTAGAAGCAGAACAAAGACCACCATCTGAGGACTAAGTTTTCAAACAAACAAATCACAGACTGACATCATACATTCAAACCTGACAAATCTATAGTGTTCCCCAAGAGCTCATGTGTGAAAGATATTGTCCCATGCTGGTACCAGAATTGGGAGGGAGTGGAATCTTTAGGGGGCTGAATCTAACTAAGTTTTTAAGTCATTAAAAGCATGACCCTAAGAGACATTATGGGTTACTGGTTTCTTGTTTTCTGACTGCCATGAGATATAGGCATCCTTTACTACATGCTCCTGGTGCCATGTGTAATGTTGTTATAATCGACAAAAGCATAGCCAAGCAGGCATTGAATGAAATTCCTTTGAGTTCAAAGAAATCTCTGTCTCCCTCCTCCCTCTCCCTCTCCCCCTCCCTCCCTCTCTCTCCTCCCTCCCTCCGCGGGCTCTCTGTCTCTACTGCTTGCTTCTAATTTTTTGTTTTTCTGTTTATTTTTGTTTCTGTCCTTCCTTCCTTCCTTCCTTCCTTCCTTCCTTCCTTCCTCTTCCTTCATTCCTTCCTTCTTCCTTTGGTTTTCGTTTGTTTGTTTTTTGAGACAGAGTTTCTCTGTGTATCCCTAGCTGTCCTGGAATGCACTCTGTAGACCAAGCTGGCCTCCAACTCAGAGATCCACCTGCCTCTGCTTCTCAATTAATCTGCTGGGATTAAAAGCATGCACCACCCCTGCCTGGCTCAAATCTTTATAATTTTATCATCTCTGGTAATTTTGTTACACTTAGAGAAAAACTGGATACCATTGCATCTAATTTTCCTGATTTAGATTTGTCATCAATAAAACAATAATGATGACGTTGCCCCCCTTAGCACTGCTGAAAAGATTAAGGAAACTTATAAATATGCTTGTGAATTCAGCTCCTCTAACAGCAACCTTCAATTCTAGACCATGTTCAATTCTAGAACATGTGGTGGTCTCAATAAGCTCTCCCCTCTAGAAATTGTTAACTGTTTATAAATTCTCAGGGACGAGCAGGGCTTGGTGAATCCCTCCCCACCTCCATGACAGAAAATGAATGGCTCCAATCTAATGCAGGTCTCCTATTAATAATCAAAGTTGTCTACACCTTGTAAATGAATCAGTGGCCATGAAATACCTGGAAACATTCCATAACAGGTACTTTTTAAAAACCTATAGCTGTTTGGGTGACTGTTGAAAACACACCCATGGCCTTACTACTCACCATCAGTAAAATGGAACAGAACAGAATATATTTCTTTAGCCTGGCATTTAATGACAGTTCTGACCTGTTAGCTGTATGCCATTATCCAAAGTCACTATGACTTTTAGCAAACATTTAAAGAAGAACAGAAAGTTTTTGAAGTTGATCTCTGCATAATGACTGAAACTCTAAAGCACAAATTTATTATTTTGTTCCACATGCCTAGTTCCATTGGAATGGGCCACTAAGTAAGCCCTGACCTGAGCACACTAATAACTCATACACCCCAGCCAAGAAACTGCCTTCCATTTTTTAGTTTGCCTTTAAGTAATTCATTCTTTCATTTCAGTCCTGCATGCAGGGAAAGATTAGAGAAAAGCAAATAAGGCAGACATTTGGTTCAAATGAATTAAATGTGAATTCAGGAATAATACATTCCACCTGGAAGCCAAGGAGGCCAATGAGTGCAAAGAATAACACTCTTTTAATACTCTATAAAATTTTAATCTGCAAAGCTGGAGTTTTTTCTCCACATTGTATTGCTCTGAGTACAGGGTTCCCAATGAAGGAGCTAGAGAAAGGACCCAAGGAGCTGAAGGGTTTGCAGACCCTTAGGATGAACTCAGAGCTCCCAGGGACTAAACCACCAACCAAAGAGTACACATGGTGGGACTCATGGCTCCAGCAGCATATGTAGCAGAGGATGGCCTAGTCAGTCATCAATGGGAGGAGAGGCCCTTGGTCCTATGAATGTTCTATGCCCCAGTGTAGGGGAATGCCAGGACCAGGAAGCAGGGGTGGAATGGTGAGCAGGGAGAGGGGGGAGGGAACAGGGGGTTGTTTTTGTTTTTGTTTTGTTTTTATTTTTTTTGGAGGGGAAACTGGGAAAGGAGATATCGCATGACATATAAATAAAGAAAATATCTAATAAAAAAAAGAAATAAGTTTGACCTTCTCAAAAGTCTGAAGACTCACTGCCTCTGTAGAAGAAATTCTAGAGAATTATTGGACTGGACTTGTAGATTGGTAAACATTTTATTCTGATCCTAATAGTATTGTCACAAAGCTTCTTAATACATTAACAGAAATCCCAACATGAGGGACTCTGGAGAGATGGCTCAGGAGTTGAGAATGTACTCCTTGGGCAGAGGACCTGAGTTCCAGTCCCTGCACCCATGCTGAAGGGTTCTCAACTCCTAGTTACTCTAGCATTAGTAGATCTGACACCTCTGACCTCCTTGGTCACCAACACTCACACATACATACCCACACATAGACGTATAAACATAATTAAAAATAAGAAATCCCAGTGTGAATATACTAGTTTAGTGGAACTCAAATTCTTATCAAGTCCCATAGAATAAAGTAAAAGTTCTCTTACATAGAACTTACTAATTTTAGTATGTATTTTATATAATTATTATATTATATATTATAAATAAATTATTAAATATATATACATTATATACATATAACAGTATATATGCTTATATATTACATCTATATTCAGTTGGACTCCATGTTGTATTCCATATAGAAAAATCATATTTATATATAAAATTTGATTTTATAGAATCTTTCCTTTAAGAGATGTTTTACTGTCAAGGTATATTTGGAGACATGTCAAGCACTGGGCTGCAAAATGAACTTATATATGCTTGAACTAATAATGTCACTATAGTCATAAATAATGTTTATTTATATTCATGTACATTTCTCTATAGAGATGAATAGTATACTATTTTACTTACAACTTATATTACTATTTTAAAGTTAAATAATAGATACAGAAATAGATAGGAAAATCACCTGTCTTCCTTATACATACATGTATATCAAAGTGTACATATTAGTCTCTTCCATGAATGATCATTCTAGTCTTTTCTCTTTTTAATGTACTGTCTTTAAGGAGAATTGATGTTGAGGACAAACCTCTAGGTAGCAGAAAATAATCTGTACTAGTAGCCAGGACAATACAATTCCCTTTTTACTGTAAATTGTACAGACAGTATGTTGAAGTACATATAATCTAGAATATGACTACTGAATGTTGGAGCTAAAGGTGGGAACTGAAAAATATTTGCCCCTTCCCACCTCCAAAAGTGGTCAGTTCATAAGAAAATATATAATATCATTTGCATTCTTGGGAAGGTAGACCTTTTTCTAAGAAATAATATAAGTAAAATTTTATTATTAAGTGTCACATTTCAGATTTTAAATTTCAAGTAAGTAACCTTTTGATATCAATAGGAATAGCCATCTCATGTAATGGTTTTATTTACTATTCAAGATGAACATCTCATCTTCCTGTTATAGAATCTAAATTTAATTAACAATATTAGTTTTCCAGAAATATGCTTTCAAAATCTTATATGCACATTTAAGTCATTTATTAATCTAAATCCTCAGTGAGTTTTAATTAAATGGTAGCTTGACGTTTCCTATACGATACACTTCTACCAACAACCAGGAAAAAGGATTTTTGTTATGTCTCATCTATGCCAACATGAATTTACAGAATTATCTTTTTTAAGATTAAAATGTGGAAATCAAGTACTGATTTTTTTGCTGCGCATATTCTCCTTGCCATTGTGAAAATAACCTACATTTGCATAAATTCCACTAAGAGGCATTTCAAAAATGTACTTGTGTTATATACCTGCAAAAACTAAAACTGTAACTCTCTAGTATGTACCTGTACCAGCAGCAGAAGAACTTTGAAAGATCTTTTCAAGGGCAATGTGTTCTTTTTAAAGCATCTTAATTTTTTTTTTTTTTGCATAAATGCCCAATTTCTTTCCACCAAGTCAGCCCCATTCTTCTGTTTGTCATAGCAACCATCTTCTAAAGCCTGGTATTTTGTCCCTTGTTGTTTCTAAAAGAAATGGCATTTTTGTACTTCTTGCTGTACCGATTCTTTCCCTGTCTCTGTGTTTTCTAAGCAATTTATCCTATTAGCAATAAGATGGTTTGCTGTTGTGATGTTCAGGAAAGATACCTTTCAGAAAAAGCATCCTTATTCTTCTGATGGTCAGGATAGAAGACAATAGTTGCTTTCAGGTCTTTTGAAGTGAAAGACTCAGTTTGGTAATTATATATGAAATCAATTCCCTACATGATATTAGACAAGGATTATTAACAGCAAACTGCCAAATAGAACTGATTGATTTCTCACTTCTTTAGAATTGTAATGGGTTAGCTTTGTCATATTATTTAGTGAAACACTTGTCTTAAGTTGGGTTTACCAAAAGGAGAACTTGAGCCTAAGGTTTGAGTGCAGGTGATCTATTGATTTTTTAAATCATTAAACCTTGAAGTCTTAGGGAAAGCAAGACCGAAAAGAAGGAGTAATTTAACAAAGGTAGCATGTTAAGCAGCAGCTGGCAAAGTAAACCCTGACAGAGCTTCAGTAGGGCAGATAGGGCTTGCTATTTCTTTTCTGACTTAAAATGCCACCACACATACATATATACATACATACATACATACATACATACATACATACATACATGCATGCATATGCACATTTTAAGTACCTTGCTGTGTTAAATCACAATGACCAAAATCATCATGGGGGTGGGGGGAAGGTTTATTTCATCTTACAGTTCTCAGGTTGCTCTATCAGATTTCAGGGCAGGAATCTAGAGGCAACAACCGTAGCAGAGACTATGGAGGAATGCTGCTTAGTGGCTTATGTCTCATGGTTTGCACAGTTCAGTTTCTTACAGAACCCAGGACTACCTTTCCAGTGTTAACCCCACCCAAAATGGGCGGGGCCCTCCCATCTCAGTCACTAAGAAAATTCACCACTAACTTGCCTACAGGTGACTCTTAATGGAGACCTTTTCTCAATTGAGACACTTCCCAGATGATTCTAGCTTGTGTCATGGTGATATAAAACTGGCAAAAAGCTAGTTGTCTAGCTTTTCATGTGGTTTGGTGGGAACTCCTGGTATATTACTGGAAGCTAAGCTTTATGCTACTAGCAATTACTTTATGTCATGTATGATTGTGAATCAGTTTCAGATTGTCTCATTTTCTCAAGGCAGTCTCCAGACAGGAGACTAGCAGAATTCACAGAATTCACTTCTTCATCTGGACAGGAACCTATTCTGTAGTACTCTTATTAGAGAATTTTCTTTTGGTTCAAATCCAGGTTTCACCTTTTCTCAGATTCTCAGGTGTTGATTTTTTAGTAGCCTTTGATCTGAAAACAAATCCCAGTCTCTGAAATTTCTTAGAATGACAGTGGTGTAAATGCAGCTCCATAGGGGCATATTTGTCATGAGATACTTTGTGACAAGAGTCAGCCTGGACAGTTGCTGTATAGTAGAACTAGGCCAGCAAAAGAAAGCTTTCTTGATTATTGCAGCTTACCTTTGAGTGTGCTCAGCATGGCTTTACAGCACTAAGAAAGACATTGCATTCCCAAAACAGTATCCTTTCTGGGCAGAACTCATTTAGGATCACAGAGCCTGTAAGAGGAGAGTAGTGCATAGAAAGAATGTAGTTTGCTTATTTGTTTTAAATACCAAATTCAGGTTCTGAATCCTGACCAACAGCAAGCTGCCTTTCTGCTTCCTTGCCTACAAAATGGGAGCCACGCCTTTCTTATGGGTTGCCAAATGTTAATGGCTTGACACAAAAAGAAGATTGCATGTCATTATTGTAGCTATACACTGTAATGTTTATATAGCAATCTATCATACATACAGAAGCTACCATAAAAAATTATATATGTGTATATATATACACCTATATCCTATTATAAATTGTATATATATATTAGGTTTCATTTTTTGGTGCTAGAGATGGAACGTAAGGCCTCATGTGTGGTAAGCAAACACTCTACCACTGAGCCAGACCTTCTACTCCCAAAACCTAATGGTTTTTAAATAATTTTTTGAGATTACAATATAATTATATTGTTTCCCCCTTCACTTTCCTCTCACCATACCCTCCCACATACTCCACCTTGGTCTTTTTCAAATTTGTGTCCCCTTTTCATTGATTTTGTTAAATGCCTATATGTCTATTTATGTATAAATATATTCCTAAATATAAACTGCTGTTTGTATAATGTTATTTGTATATATGCTTTCAGGGCTGACCATTTTGTCTTGGATAACTAATTGATGTGTCCTTCCCTAAGGAAGACTTATTTCTCTCAGCATTACTTAGTTGCCTGTGGTTCTTTTTTTGTATGGTTGGGGGCTCTTTAGTTTCCCTCTGTTCACTTTGGCTTGCCTATTGGTGTTGTCCCTGTTTAGCCTACATTCAGGCAGCCATGTTGATAAGATTTCATGGGTGTAAAAACTAACATTTTTATATTCAGAATACAGGAAGGAGATACCATCCACTCAGAATTTTCTTCAAGCAGATATGAAATAGCTCTAAAATAGATGGCACTACCTCTGAATATTAACAAAAGGAGTGCTAGGAGCCATCATCACCAGGCTGCTGGCATATGATCCTGCCTATGTATCATGTTCTATGATTCTTCTCTTGTTACTGGTTTGCCATTCATTTATTCAATCCCATCAGTTTTGATTTCTTTTTAAAATTAATTTATTCTCTTTTATATTACATCCTGACTTCAGTTTTCCCTCCCACAATCCACCTCCTCTACTTCCCCCACCTCTTCCCTCCCCATCCGCTCCTCCTCAAGTTTCCCTTCAGAAAAGTGCAGGCTTCCCAGGAATATTATCCAAACATGGCATATCAAGTTGTAATAAGACGAAGAAACATATATCAAGGCTGGATGAGGCAACTCATTAGGAGGAAAAGGGTCCCCAATGGCAGGTAAATATGTCAGAAACAGCCTTCACTTCCTCTGTTCACAGTCCCACAAAAGCACCAAGCTGTACAGCTATATCATATATGCAGAATGTCTAAGTTAGAGCCATGCTGGCTCCCTGGTTGGTGGTTCAGTATCAGTGAGCCCCTATGAGTCCAGGTTTGTTGATTCTGTGGGTTTTCTTGTGGTGTCCTTTTGCTTGCTTAATGGAGTTTGAAACTTTAGCTGTAGGCTGGATTTAGTTTGCTCAAGGTTGGTACTGTAGCAGGGGCTGAAGCAAATCCCAAGAGCACCTCTCTTGCAAGTGGACAGTGCAAGAACTAATATTTACTGAGTCCTTATTGTATTTGCTGGAAAGAGATTTGGCTACAAATTACAGATATTATGATAATTACTTTAACAATGTGGAAAATTTCTTGATATCTTTACTAATGTAAATTTTTATGTTGTGTGGCAGCTCTATTGCATTGTTTATTAAGTGGGGGGGAGCATCTGGAGTCCTTGACTTTTACTGTTCCATCATCATTAAACTTTGTCTCTCTCTTTTTTTAAAGATTTATTTATTTTTTATTTGAGTACACTGTAGCTGTCTTCAGACACACACTAGAAGAGGGCGTCAGATCCCATTATAGATGGTTGTGAGCCACCACGTGGTTACTGGGAATTGAACTCAGGACCTCTGGCAGAGCAGTCAGTGCTCTTAACCGCTGAGCCTAAGTCCTTAGGTCTAACACCAGTCTCTAGGAAATATGAAGTTAAGGGACAGTACTTGTTCTTACCCGGTTATTATTAAAATTTTAAAGTCCCTTATATTCTTGATAACTAATGTTTAAAATTCATTATACTTTCTTTATTTTGTATGCATGTGTATGTGTGTGAGAGAGCATGCAAGCTACAGCATGGGTAGGGTATGTAGATCAGAAGACAACTTGTGAGAGTTGGTTCTTTCCTTTCACCATGTTAGTCCCAGGGTGTAAACTCCTGTCCTTAACCTTGTTGGGAGGTTTCTATATGTGCTGAGTCATCTCCTTGGTTCATTAGATACTGATTTATGTCAGATGAATAATTTGAAAATAATACCTGCCAGTCTAGAGTTTGGCATTTTAGGTTCATTGTTTCTCATTTACTGAGACTGCTTCTTTATATAAGGCTGACAACAGGTAATGACTTTTGCTTATTTTGATCTGTTTAATATACTTGTGTGTGCCATGAAGACGATTTCTGACTCTAGGCTTATAGGGTAGGTGATAACCAGTACAGGAAGGCTTTCTTCAGTCTAGGTTTAAAGCAGAAGGAAAATTATAGGAGAACCGATGGGTTTGATGGATATGAGGAAGTGATGGAGTCCTGAGTAAATGGGCTTGGAAAAAAATATCTAGTTCTGAGAATGTAAGCTCTCTGAACTCATGATTTTGAATATGATATCCTTTCTAGAGATGATATCCCCAAGGTTTATTTGTGACAGTGCATTATTCACAAGAAAAACAAGAAGTGAAGTCAAAGATGAGCAGGCCAAAAACCTGAGAACTCAGTGAGTTGCACATGCTATGCACAAATATGTTACAGTCACTAAGAAATTAGGCTCATAGAAGGGCATATTTATACCTAGTGTCAGTTAACAAATTATCACAAATCCTGTGGCTTGATGCCAGATTAATTTATTTTCAATCCTCTAGAAGCCAGAAATCCAAAATAACTGCCACTGGATCAAAATCAAAGTGTTGGCATAACATTACTTCTTCCAGAATATCTTCAGGAAACTCTTGTCCCTGGAGTCCTTTGTTCTGATGTTTCCTCACATTTTTTTAGCCATGGTCACAATGCCTCAGTTTCTACTACTATGATCACAGTACCTTCTCTCCATGCCTTGCTCTCACAAACTTATATAATACCTTTTTCTACATCAATATTGAAAGAACATTTGTGATTAAATTGGTCTATCGGGAAAATCCAGGATAACTTCCCAATCTTAAGATTCTTGATCTTCTTATTCTATTTGAAAATATTTTTCTCTTTTTTAATTTAGAGGATTTTTTAATTGAAAAAATATTTTATGTAATATATTCTGATTATGGTTCCCCCTACCTGAACTCATCCCTGGTCTTCTCTACTTTCCTACCTACTCAAATCCAAACCATTTATTTCTCTATGTTTTTGGGATACTAAACATTCTAAGTGCTGTAACGTTTATAAGTTCCAAATATTAGGAGCTTATATGTTTGGCAATTATTCTGTTGATCATATAAAGAAGATGGTAGTTTAAAAATCGTCAAAGGATGAGACAAGTGACTAGGAAGGTAATGGATGATGAAAGCTAAGAAGACTCTGCCACTTAACTTTCTCTTACTCTGATAAATACCATGGCCAAGAGGCAGTTGTGGAGGAAAGAGTTTATCTCAGCTTACATCTTGTAGTCTATATTCCAAAGAATTCAGGGTAGGAACTTAAGGTAGACATTTAGAGGCCAGAACTGATGCAGAGACTATGGCGCTTACTGGTTTGCTACCCATGGCTTGCCCAGCCTGATTTCTTAGAGAACCTGGGACCACCTTCCCAGAGATGTCATTGCCCACAGTGGTCTGGGCTTTCTCATATCAATTATTAATCAAATAAATGCTTCATGGACTTCCTTACATGCCAATTTGATGGAAATATTTTCTCAATCGAGGTTTCCTCTTCGCAGATGACCCTGCTTGAGTCATGTTGACAAAACACTAAAGAGTATTGAGACAGAGTGGGCAGGTGACATAGCTGGATTGTTTTTTATCTCATAAGGATGCTGAAGCAATTAAATGAATGTCCCAAAGTCACCCAGGAGCCTTCTTTTCACCATTACTGATGTTTGAAACCTACATTTCAAGAAACAGTAAAGCAGAAAACCTAAATCTGAGTGTTTGTATGGTCCAGAGCCAAATTCTTTTTGTTTGTTTGTTTTGTTTTGTTTGTTGTTGTTTTGTTTGTTTGTTTGTTTTTGGGGGTTTTTTTGTTTTGGTTTTTCGAGACAGGGTTTCTCTGTATAGCTCTAGCTGTCCTGGAGCTCACTTTGTAGACCAGGCTGGCCTCGAACTCAGAAATCTGCCTGCCTCTGCCTCCCAAGTTCTGGAATTAAAGGTGTGCACCACCACTGCCTGGCTGAGAGCCAAATTCTTGTCTTTCATTTTTCTTTCCTGTCAAGTGAGCATATGACCATTGTGAAATGACACCTAAACTGTGTTGCAGTTACTGCTGTCTCCAGCAAAGACTTGTTGCTGACTCATGGAGAAGTCATAATTCAATACAACAGAACCCCTCAGGAAAGGGGAATTATTCCTAATCCAATATCCTCTACCCACATCCACAAAGCTGGGTGAAGTATCAGTTCCATAGCCTCCCTTGAAACTCTATGGCAGTGGCTTGCCATTTTCTGATCAAATTCAAGAAGTCTTTTAGGAGGGTTTCCGAACTAGACTTTGTTTTATCTGTGAAGACCCATGTACAGAAGCAGCTAAGCACCATTCCTTTGTTCTGCCCTAACAAAGCTACAGTGTTGGAGATGCCTGGTCATTTTGCAAAAGAATAAGTCATATTTTGTGAATAGAAGGGCAACAAGATGAAAGGATACTGGATCCTTAATGATGGCTCTTTTGTATCTAAACTAAATCAAGCAGCTGTTTAACTTGTGTCTTGTTAACTGAAGAACAGAAAACAAACGCATTTGTTAAGCCTGTTTCTTGGATCCAGAAGTATTTGTACCTTCTGATGGTGGCTTTTCTATTTGTGAGAGAGATGAGGAGGCGCTGGAATAGCAGGCCAGAAGATCACTTTCTTCAGATGCTGCTACAGCCATACCCATATAAATAGCTGAATCCAACATGGTTTCTAAGAGCTGGCTACCTGAATAGAAAACAAATATACCTCTCAGCTTATCCCTTTCTTCTAGCTTCCTGTACTCCATTTCCCCTTAGGACCATTTTCCAATTGTACATTTTCTTCATTTATTCTAATGACTAGCTGCTTTATTTGATTCTATCCTTCAGAACTCTTGTGATGCAGGCACTAGAGAGATGGCTTATCAATTTAGAGCACTTCTTGCTCTTGCAGAATACCCAGCTTGGATTTGTAGCACCAAAAGTATCTATAACTCCAGTTCTAAAGGATTTGGTCCTCTCTTCTGACTTCTTCAGGCACCAGGCACACACGTGGTACACATACATACACACAGACAGAACACTCATACACAAAATAAAAATACAAACGTTGATGTTTTGGGAGCTTAATGCCCAATCCATCATATTTAGAAATGGAAGTCTAATGGAAAGTGCTTAAGATCATCAGGGCTTATTCTGTCCTCCATATTAATAGATATATATCTTCATTATTATTCTAACAGTGGGTTTGTTTTCAGAGCAATTTAGAGCCTCACTTATCTTCTCTTGACCCCTCATGCCCTTCTACCTTTTGCCATGAGTGACACAACAAAAAGGCCATGGCCAGATATCAGCACACCTTCCTGTATTCCCTTTTGCATATTGAAATACTGAGGATGGAGCCTAGGGTTGAACATGCTAGGCAAGTACTCTGCCAGTAAAGTATAGCCCTACTCTTTCATTTTCCTCTTTACTTTCGAAACAGAGCCTCTAAATTACAGGCTGACCTTGAATTCATTTAAGTTAGGCTTTGAAATTGTAATCATTTGGTCCAATTAGCTGGGATTATAGACTTGCACCTCTAAGGAGCTGACAGCCCCTTGATATTGGAGTTTCTCAGCCTCCCAGATGATAAGAAATTAACATGTGTTCTTTATGAATTACTTTGTGTGGTTTGTCATAGCAACAGAGAACAGCATGAAAGATAATTTTCAGTGACCCTTTTGCCTCATGAATGGCTGAAAATTGACTGTGTACTTTTAACATGCCTTAGGATAGAAGGGATTGAATTCAATGTCTAGGAGAAGTTTGAAAATCATCAAGTTCTTTCATCTTCTGTATTAACCTGGGAAATCCTTTCTAGATATTGTAACAAGTCTCAGTGGCAGTTGGCATCATAAACATCAATTTCCTTAAGGATTGCCCAGCTAAAATGTTTAGACCCTTGCATAATTTCTTTCCTGGAGTCTGTACTATTCTGACTCCCAACTCTTTGGCTAAATAACCATATTCTGGGTGTCTTAGTCAGGGTTCTCTAGAGTCACAGAACTTAGTCTCTATGTAGTAAAGGGATTTATTGATGACTTACAGTTTGTAGTCCAACTCCCAACAATCAACTCCCAACAACAGTCGCGCAGCAGCTGTGAATGGAAGTCCAAGGATCCAGCAATTGCTCAGTCCCACAAGGCAAGCAGGCGAAGCAGAGAGCGCCTTCCTTCTTCCAATGTCCTTATATAGGTCTCCAGCAAAAAGTGTGGCCCAGGTTAAAGGTGTGTGCCACCACACCTTTAACCCCAGATGACCTTGAACTCATAGAGCTTTCTATGTTAATCCTATGGGATTCGTAGCCACTATTCCTCAAGGTCTCTATGCCAAGATTCAGGTCAGAAACTTGTATCTCTCAGCCTCTGGATTAGGGCCACAGGTGAGCCTAATTCTGGATTGTAATTCATTTCAGATGTAGTCAAGTTGACAACCAGGAATAGCCACTACACTGGGTTAAGATAGACTGTTAAATAAATGACTGTAAAGTAAACCATTAAAAAAATGGAAAGCAAATGTTTGACTATATGGCTCTAACTTCCCCACATGGACCCAGCTATTCTAGTAAAAGGGACTGCTGTAAGAGGTTAAACTTTGAGTACCTAATGAGATGCTCTTTTCTAGGAGAGAATTTGTATCCCAATCCCCTCCTTATCACCTTGACCCATCAACCTATTCAGATAAGGTTGCTCTCAAGCGTTATTGTTTTCTTATGGTTATTTCAATTATTTTGTATGTATCAGTTCTCTGTGTGAACTTTTTCTGAGGAGACAAACTATTCACCACATCCAACTGTTTTATAAATTAGCACCACACCATGGAGTTAGACCCTGAACAGCATGGTCAAGAAAATACAGTTCTTTTTCTGTACTGAAGAAGATGTTAGTCTAGTTGAATCTGATGGAACTTAATGCCATAAATGTAAAAGGGGAAATGGTATAAAAGATGTAGAATATTTCCAGATTTTCTTCCTGGGCATTGAAGATAAAAGATCAGTAACCTATCAGAATGGTATATCTATGAAATATTAAAATGGGAATAAGTCAACCTTCTAGGGCAGTGTTTGCCAAAGCTGACAGTATACAAGAACAAATAAAGATACTTTAGACACAGCAGTTCCCAAGATATCTCTAAAACACTATAATTCAAATTCGTGGACATGGGACTTTCACACCAGTGTTTCCAAGCTTTCTGTGTGTCTAGACAAGTTAGAGAGCACAGCTTCCAAAGTTGCACTTCTCATGCTGCCATCAGTGGCATATTTATGTAAAATGCAGATTTGGAATTTTACAAAGAAGATTTTTATCCAGTAAACCAGATTCTGATATTTAGTGTCCCCAACAATTGCCTAAGTGCTGCCTCTAAAGAAAAGACTATGCTTACAATTCCAAGTCTCTAAAGGGCAGATTTTATATATAAGATATTGCTTGTCAAATAGTTTTTAAATAGAATGTGTTTGATACCTATGTGACAGGAGTCATGCTAGGAAATTTACTTTGATTATCTCATAAAAACAACCCTTGGAGAATGTAATTTGTCCTATTTTAGAAAAAGAGATTTAAAAGTAGGTAAATCATTGCTTGTAGTTAGACAACTGATTTATGCTGCATCCTGGACTCAGGAATAGATGTGCCTGATAGAAAGGTTAATGGGCATTGTTGGAAACTCTTAAATGCTCAGTAGAAGTATGAAGAGCTGAAATGGTAGAATATGTTTGTAATTACAATTACCCTCTTCATTGGTTTACTTAAGGAAAGAACCAATGTGGCTTAATGTCTTCCATCATGTGGGCACATAGAGAACACTTCCAGGATTATAAGTTCAAAAGTGTCCTGATCAAGAGAATCCACAGTGATGAAAAACAGTGCTGGAGAATGACAAAAATAAAACACAAATACTCACTCAACCGCCTATTTCCAAAGGTCATCAATACTGGAATAAGAAATCGTACTCGCTGAAAGTATTTGATTCTGATTCCTTGGTTCAAAAATTAAAATATTTTTAAATAAAGAAGGATGTGCTCCTGTGCAGAGGTTTTAGTTATATTTGTGTATTTATTTTTGTGTCAGTTCTCCTCTCCCTCTCCCTCTCCCTCTCCCTCTCTCTCTCCTTCCCCCCTTCTCCTCCTTCTCTCTCTCTCCCTCCCCCCTCCCTCTCTCTCTCTCTCTCTCTCACACACACACACACACACACACACACACACACACACACACACACACCCCTTGTCCCTCACGTGATATGGAGATCAGAGGACAAATTGAGGGAGTTAGTTTTCTTCTTCCATCATGTGGGTCCCAGGCATTGAAGTCAGGCTGTGGGGCTTTGGAGCAATCCACTGAAGCATTTTCATTGCATCTTTTTTTCTTACAGGAAGCTGAAAAATGAACTATTAGAAGCAAAACGTAGGAGTGGGAAGACGCACCAAGAGACTAGTAGAGTTTGTGTTCACTGTCAGAAAACCCTTGGCCTCATCTTTGATCGGGGAGATCCATGCCAAGCCTGCTCACTCAGGGTGTGCAGTGAGTGTCGAGTCACAGGACTTGATGGCAGCTGGAAGTGCACTGTCTGTGCCAAAGTCGCGTGAGTCTTCTGCCTTTTTGTGCAAAATCCATATTTGATGATTGATAAGATTCAAATAGGGAAATTAAGAAACAAGAAAGCATTTTAAATTGAGGAGTGAGTAGATTGAAAATCATAGCCTAGTTACAAGCTTGACAGGTGTGTGTGTGTGTGTGTGTGTGTGTGTGTGTCATGAGTATGTATATAGTATGTATGTGTATGTGGTATATGTGTGTTTGGAGTAACTGTTGTATGAGTCTGGTTTGGTGTGAGTGTGTGTGGTATGAATGTACTTGATATGAGTGTATGTATGAGTGTGTTCAAGCATGTATGTGATGTAACTGTATGTGTGGTATACGATGTATGTGATGTCTGTGTGTGTGTTGTGAGTGTGATGTGTGTCTATGGTGTGACTGTGTGTGGTATGTATGTAAGAGATAGATAGACAGAAGTAGAGGCTCATAGTCAACCACTGGACTGATGACAGGGTCCCCAATGAAGGAAAGGACCCAAGGAGCTGAAGGGTTTGCAGCCCCTTAGGACGAACAACAATATGAACTAACTAGTACTCTCAGAGCTCCCAGGGACTAAACCACTAACCAAAGAGTACACATGGAGGGACTCATGGCTCCAGCAGCATATGTATAGCAGAGAATGGCCAAGTCGGTCATCAATGGGAGGAAAGGTCCTTGGTCCTGTGAAGGTTCTATGCCCCAGTGTAGGGAATGCCAGAGCCAGGAAGCAGGAGAGATTGGGTTGGTGAGCAGGGGGAGGGAGGAGGGAACAGGGGTTTGTTTTAGTTTTTGTTATTTTATTTTATTTTATTTTATTTTATTTTATTTATTTTTATTGTTTGGAGGGGAACCTGGGAAAGGAGATATTGTAAATAAAGAAAACATCTAATAAAATTTTAAAAAAGAGATAGACAGGCACAGAGACAGAGACACAGAGGAGTGTTTAGTAGGAGAGGGACAGGTACAGAAGACAGGATGAGTATTAAAAGCAATCCGGAAGCATAATAAAGTTGGAGGCCTAATAGAACAAGTGTCTCCCTCTATTTTAAAAAAAAAATCAGTAATGTGTTTAATGTGTTTTCTCCTCTTTAAGCCCCTATAGACACCACATGGCTTCTCCAAGAATTCTCTTGACATCCTTAAGCATGTGAGGTAACTGGCAAGATGTGTGCTGTCCACATTAGCTGAGGGGCAACACTGGAAGTGTTACTTAGTATTCTCCAGGCCTAGCTGTTTATCAAAACAAAGGGAGAAAGCTCTCTCATTGTGTTTTGGTTTAGATCAGTGGTTCTCAACCTTCCTAATGTAATATCTATGCAAATATCTGTGTTTTCTAAAGGCTGCAACCTGCAGTTTCAGAACGATTGCACTAGAATGTAGGGGTAAAGGTTCTATGTAGGTGCCAGCTTAGCCTTTTCATGTTAAGACGTGTGTGTGTGTGTGTGTGTGTGTGTGTGTGTGGTAGCATCAGCAATGGAGCCTTGCTATTAGTTTTTGGACAGGAAGCTATTGTCTTGGCAATAGCCTGGGTTGTTTGGGGGATTTCCATGAGACACCCCATTAGCCAATGGTTCTTAACCTGTGGTTGGATCATGACACCTTTAGGGGTCGAATATCAGATATTTACATTATGATTCATAACAATAAGAAAATTACAGTTTCAAAGAAGCGACAAAATAATTTTATGGTTGGGGGTCACCGCAACATGGGGAACTCTATTAAAGGGCCTTAGCATTAGAAAGGTTGAGAACCACTGTCTTTGACCAACAATTCAATTTGGTATAACCCAGACCATTTACTCCATTATGTAAATGTACATTACTCCATTGTGTAAATGTACCACAATTTTCTTTATCCATTCTTTGAAGGGACACCTAGACATTTTTCCAATTTCTGGCTGTTATGAATAAAGTAGCAATTAACGTGGTTGAGCAAGTATCCTTGTGGTAGGAGAAAGTATCCTTTGAGTATGTGCCCAAGGGTAATATAACTGGATCTTGAGGTAGATTGAGTTCCATCTTCCTGAAGAACCACTGTACTGATTTGTTTTCACTCCCACCAGCAATGTATGAATGTTTCCCTTACTCCACATTCTCTCCATAATGAGCTGTCACTTTTGTAATAGATCTTAGCCATTCTGACAGGTGTAAGATGGAATCTCAAAATAGTTTTGATTTTCATTTCCCTGATGACTAAGGATGTTGAACATTTCTTAAATGTTTCTTAGTCATTTGAGTTTCCTCTATTGAGAATTCTGCTTAAATCTGGTCCCCATTTTTTAATTGGATTATTTGTGGGGTTTTTGGTATCTAGTTTCTTTAGTTCTTTATATATTTTGGATATTAGTCCTCTGTCATATGTAGAATTGGTGAAGAATATCTTTTCCCATTCTGTAGGCTGCTGCTTTGTCTGAATAACAGTATCCTCTGCCCTACAGAAGCTTTTCAGTTTCATGAGGTCCCATTTATTAATTATTTATCTTAGTGCCTATGCTATTGGTGTTATGTTCAGGTTGTCTCCTGTGCCAATGAGTTCAAAGGCATTTCCCACTTTCTCTTTTATCAGGTACGTTGTATCCATTTTATGTTGAGCTCTTTTATCCACTTGGAGTTGCGTTTTGTGTAGGGTAATAGGTACAGATCTATTTGCGTTCTCCTATAAGCAGATATCCACTTTGGCCACCATTTTCTAGAGATGATTTACTTTTCTGTTGTGTATTTATCAAAAATCGAGTGTCCATAGGTGTGTGGATGTATGTCTTGGTCTTCAATTTGATTGTATTAACCAATGTGCCTGTTTTTATGCCTATACTATGCTGCTTTTATTACTATAATTTTGTATATAGATTGAAATTGGGAATAGTGAAAACTTCAGAAGTTCTTCTCATGTTCCAAGTTGATTGAGCTACCCTAGGGTTTTTTGTTTTTGTTTTTCCATATGAAGCTTAGAATTGTCCTTTTAAGTTGTGTGAAGAATTGTGGTAGAATTTTCATGAGAATTACATTCAAATCTGTAGATTGCTTTTGGAAGGTTGGACATTCTTACTATCCTAATCATACCAATTCATAAACATGGGAGATATTTCCATCTTCTGTTCTCTTCTCCATTTCTTTCTTCAGTTCTTGTCATATAGTTCTTTCAGTTTCTTGGTTACAGTTACACCAAGATACTTTTATATCTGGGGTCTAGTACACAAGGTGTTGTTTCCCTGATTTTTTCTTAATCCATTTGTCACTTGTATATAGGAAGGCTACTCATTTTTGTGAGTTAATTCAGCTACTTTCATGAAAATATTTATCAGCTGTAGGAGACTCCCCAATTTTATGGTCACTTATGTATACTGTCACATCATCTATAATAAGGTCACTTTGACTTTTCCTTTCCAATTTGGATCCCTTGACCTCCTTTTGTTGTCTTATGGCTCTAGTTAAGACTTCAAGTACAATATTGAATAGGTATGGTGAGAGAGGACAACCTTGTTTTGTTCCTGATTTTAGTAACTTGCTCACACAATGGATCTCTTAATTGAAAACTCCAAGGATTGATGGATTTCTCAATACTTATTTCTCCAATTCTTATGCAATACATTCTGGGTTCAATCTTAGTATGCACTCTTTTCCCCTTTATCCCATTTCTGTTTATTCTCTTGTATAGCCTAGACCCTCATTTGTTCTGACAAAAGTACCTAAGGCCTAAGACTCTCAACCCCCTTATCTATTACATGGAGCCTCATATGTCAATATTGGAAGAAAAGAAATCACTTAACTTTATCTATTCTGGTTGTAACTACTAAATCACAAGACCTGTGGCCTTGTGTTTTTTTTTTTCAATCAGTTCATTTACTAAATACTATATATGGTAAATAAAGGTCTAATTCACTACATCTTTCTTCTGAAAGACAGGAGTCAACTTTTCTTGAAGTTTTGTTAACAAGAATTAACTCAATATGTTGAGTCAAATTTGAAGATTATCACAAAAGCTGGCCTACCCAAAATGAAAGAATCCCTTCCTGTAATTCTCACTTAGATAATATGCTACCTATTTCACTTATTTATCTTATTTCTTATCTCTATCCCTCTACTATATATAAGCTTCAAATCTGCACTGTCCACTGATGATGTGCTCATGCCTAAAGGAAAGCCTAAAGTAGGTCCTCTGTATGTGTTTGTTAAATGAGCAGATGCGTAGATTAGCAAGATAATGAAATGAGAAGTGGGCGAATGAATGTCTTCTGCTAAAGCACATCAAGCTTGAGTGAAAGGAAGAAAAATAGAATGAATAGAATTTTATTCTATTGGGAACATAAAGTTGGGGATAAATATAAGAGCTATGACAAGTATATCTGCCCTTTAAACAAAGTAAATATCTACCTATCACAGAAAAATGCAAGTTGTTGTTAGAATATGCACACATAAATATTAAGATATTGAACAGGATGCTTTTCTTAGGAAGTTTTAAGATATTAATAGAAAATTTCACCATCGATTGCATTCTTTTTTATTGGTGAAACATTCACTTACTCTCACCACCCGTGTGTCTAACTGATCTGTTCATCCACACACCTATCCATCCCTCTTACACATTTGTTATTAGCCTATTGGTATAAAATGAGCAAGATCCATGGGTAAATGGACATATAATTCCTTCAATGGCTTCATAGTTTAATGTAAAAATAAGATTATTATGTTACTTTTAAACCCATCAAAGTTCTTTGTTATTCTAGACATTATAAAAATAAAATAGCTGTCAATGTATGACTCATATAATTCTCCAGCAACAACTTGTCTATAGTTATATTTTTCTGCAATAGATGGGACTTTACATGAGTGTTTAAAATATGACAGTTCAAGCTTACTTTTCTAGCTGAAAAAAATCAATTAATAATGTTTCTCTAATATTTAAGCTAGTAGTTTGTGTGCTCTCTGAGACTAAGGCTTTCTGTATTAAAGATATCCTGTTTGCTATTCATGGAGTGGTTTTCAATAAGGAAGCATAAATGATATTTTATTGGCAGTAAATGTCCTTTGTTTGTGATAAGAGAATGTTACAGCCCTACTGGGCTGTCTCCATGTTTAATAGACCATTAAATTGAAATTCCCACCCTAACCTCTAAGAGATGAGATGAGTCATAATGTGAGTCATGCTCTAATCAGTTGGAAGAACAACCTTTATTGTCGTTTACTTTGGACAGGGTTTGATTTCTGAAGCACTGAAATGTTTGTAGCAAGGATTGGTAAAGGGAGGTGACTCCCTTTGAAGCTAATCCATTTTTGTCCCCCCCCCCAAACTCTGTTTACGATTTCATGTATAAGTGGTTTGCAGTTTCAGTATCACATACGTAGGGGTTTTGTTGCATTTTTTGGTTGGAAAAGTAGGAATCTAGACTCACCATGTAGACTTTCTATATAGATAGAGTGTTTGTGTTTCTCTCCCCTGTTCCATCAACCCACAATAAGTCTTATACATATGAGGAATTCAATAAATATGTGCTTTGTAGTGAATTAATTTATAAATAATACATTAGCTTTACTGGCTTCCTTGTAATAAACAGATGGAAACTAATATCTTAGTGTATCTTATAAAGCATATTTTATTACAGGAGTCTCCAATATAGATAAATAAACAAAATTGCTTTGGTTAATATGTCTTTTTCAATGAGACCACCTACTTGTCCTATTCCAAAAAGATTAGAACTTTTTCACGTTTATATAAGTTTCCAAGTGAAGGAACCTTACATAAGCCCCAGGAGTTTAATGTTAAATAAAACCTGAACTCTCTAATAGTCAGCAATCAGTCTTCACAGATGAATGTGGCACACTGTAATTTCAGTCAAATCTATTCTTCAGAGTTCAACTTTGAGGAAACAGAGTCTATTTCAAACCTTGAGTTGTTTGAGTAGTACAGTAACATGTCAGACAGACTGAAATCTTATAGCAAGTGTCACATTTATTTCCTGTTCTCTCTCACCACTTACTCTTGCTACTTGGCCTCCAGTGTGCACACATATGGAAATATTCACACATTCATTTGAAATACTAAGCAATTGCTGATTATTTAGTTTTAGCTTCCATACATCTTCACCCCTCATAAAAAGCCTTGTTGTAGTTGAGGAGCATAAATTCCCTTCTGATGATATTACCAAATCGAAAAAGTATGAGACTTGGTGTATTAATGCTGTATCAGCCATCATACTGCTATAACTTTGAGAAAATTGTTAACCCATGTGAGTTTCCTAGTCTATAGAGTAAGTACTGTTACTGCTACCTTACATCTCATAGTGAGGATTAGAGATAACACATATAAAGTGCCTAGCACTACTTGGTACCTGGTAGGTACTCAATATTAGTTTCTTGTTCTTCTGTTAAGCTTTCTCTCTCGATCCAGAAACTGTGAATGGGGGAAAACACATTATCTCTGACGTTTCATAGTTCTAAAAATGACAAATTACTCAAGTTCATACTTGAGATGAGTAAAAGTTATAGCTATCGTTTTCACACAGATGATGGGAGGTAGTGACTAACAACTCTGGAGAAATAGGACTTGTGTTATATGTTGGCTGCTATAGTTATATGGTAAAGCTACATGGAGGTCCCTTTCCCATAGAATGTAGACTGTTGCACATAAAATTGTTACCATACTACACACACACACACACACACACACACACACACACACACACACAAAAGCCAAGATTTTAGCATACCCCATTAGATGGTTTTCAAACACTCATCTGTGTTACTCTCCTTGTTCTCATTTGATTCTGTGACGCCCCACTCTACGCTGTCTCTTTGGACTTCTATTTGATGTCCTCACTTTCAGCAGCTCATGTGATTACTTTGAATCCCCATGAATGACCCAGGACAATCTTAGTACTTTAATGTCACTTGATTAGTAGTTCTATTCTAGCTATAATATCTGATTGCATTAGTATGAGTTTCTGATTGACAGTAATCTTGAAAGAACGCCTTTAGAAATTAACATTCTACAAATACCCACATTTGTAGCATAAGTAGTAATATCTAAATGTTTACATTCCTGGAGATATATCCAGGAATATTTTTTTCAAATGTATTCTTTTGATGGATTCTATCTTCCTTAGATTTGATGTATTTTGCAGTCTCTACAGTTATGAGTAACCACACAGTCATCTGCTACTCAGTAGGTTACCTGTCCACCAGGAAGTGAGTGTGGGGTGTACATGCTATGGTCACATTTTCACTGTATACTTTCTTTAAGGTTAACAGTTTGACATTTTATCTAGTAGTAGAACTGTGGCACACTTATAGCCTGCCTTTGTCTCCTATAGTAAGAAGCAGGATTTCAATTGTTATAAGTAATAAAGCTGACATTGTTCTAGGATACCTTTTCTATTTGGGAGCCAATTGCTGATTTTAAAGTATGATTGATCAATAAATCCAGATGTGAGCCTCTGGGGTTAGAGTTCTCTATTTGATTCTCAATTGTCTTTCTTCACTCGCCAGCTGTTGTACAATCTCACCCTCAAGATGTCTTAATTTATACTGTACCATTGCTTGTCTTGTCAACTGATTTCTTTTTTTTTTTTTAAAGATTTATTTATTTATTTTATGTATATGAGTACACACTATAGATGTACAGATAGTTGTGAGCCTTCGTCTGGTTGTTGGGAATTGACTTTTTTAGGACCTCTGCTTGCTCCAGTAGACCCTGCTTGCTCAGTCCCTGCTTGCTCCAGTCCAAAGATTTACTTATTATTATGAATAAGTACATTGTGGCTGTCTTCAGACAGCTCCAGAAGAGGGCATCAGACCTCATTACAGGTGGTTGTGAGCCACCATGTGGTGGCTGGGATTTGAACTCAGGACCTCGGGAAGAACAATCGGTGTTCTTACCCGCGGAGCCATCTCACCAGCTCTGAGCCATCTTTTATTTATTTTTTTTTTTTTGTACTTTTTTTTTTTTTAATTAGGTATTTTCTTCATTCACATGTACACTTTCCCTCTCCCATTTTCCCCTCCAACACAAACAAACGAACAAACAAACAAACACAAGAACAAACCCCTTCTGCCTCCCCCCTCCCAATGCCTGTCCCCCCACCCT
>JADRCD010067902.1:0-10402 GCA_019843815.1 Montemys delectorum | reverse complement strand
AAGATCTAGACAAATAAAAAAAATAGGCAATAAAAAAAAGAAAGCAGGAAAGTCAATACTGTTCATTGGTGATGTAATCCTATTTGTAAGAAACAATAAGGTTACTACACAGAAGAAAATATTAATAATAATACAGAATTATAATTTTGACATGCATGTTTTAAACATTAAAAATATTTTATTGCAAAATTAAAATTTTAGGTACTAGAATGAATAAATAAATCAATGTGACAGAATAAAGACTAAAGAATAAATTTGAATACATATGAGAATCCAATATGTGAAAACAAATACATTTCATTCAATGAAGGAAATAGCTTATTTGATAAATGTTATGCTGATAAATGGCTTGTCATTGACTTAAAATATAAACTGAGACATTGAATCATTACTCACAGGATCATAAATTTCAGACAGATTTAAGTGAAAAACTCAGCAGCTTAAAAGTACTGGAGGAAAGTATGCAAGGTTTATTTTTTTTTATAAAGGATAATTTGTTTTAAAATTTTACTTAATTTTAAAGTGACAGACAAAATTATACATATTTATCATTTATAACATATTTCCAAATAACTATACTTTGTGGCATGGATGAATGAAAGTAATTAATGAATGCATTGCCTCATATGGCTACAATTTTTGGTAAGAATTATATCCACTTCCAACATTTTTTAATAATATATTCTCATTAAATGTATTTATAAGGCTATAAGAGAGACAATAAAGTTATTCCTTTTTGTAAATGTAATCATCAATCCTTTAGCCAATATTTCCTCCCTTTATCTGTGTCCTATCACTTCTGAAAATCATCATTCTCCTCTCAAATGTTTAAATCAATTTTATAATCAATTTTATAGATACACATATGAGTGGGACCATGAGCTATTTCTCATTCTCTACCACCTTTATTTCATTGAGCTTGAGGTATGTTTATGATGTCATAAATGACCAAGGAACTCCTGTTTTATGCATGACTGATATTCTCTTTTGTGCACATATCATGTTTTCTGTATGAATTTATTGATGGACATGTAGGTTGATTCCCTATCTCAGAAATTCTGTATAGTTCTACATTAAACAAGGGAGTGCTAGTGGGTGTTCTAATTTCTGATTTCATATTATTTGAATATATCTGCAAAAATGTGACTGCTTAACCATTTTGTTGTAATTTTAGTTGCTCTGAAAAAACTCTACACTTTTTCACATATCTGTACTAATTTACCAGTAGTATATAACAGCTTTATCGTTACCAGAACTTTTTGTTCTCATGAATTTCTATTCTAGCAGTAAAGTACCATTTACTGTGTTCTGAATAAGTAAATTCCCAACAGTTACAATTATTGAGTATTTTAGTGTATTATTTTGTCATTTCTATACCATTTAAATGATATACTTCATTTACATAGTCTGCATATATGTGAGATATCTTTCTGGATAGTGAATAACTTCCCAGATATTTTTAATATTAACTGCTTACCAAAAGCAAAGTTGGTATATATTTTCTTCTATTCAGTAATTTTCCTTACATGCTATTATTTTCTTTGCTGTGTAGAAGATTTATTGTTTTATATAATCCTATTTATGTATCATGGTTTTTATCTTTTAATAAAATCCTGAAAATCATCACCCAGACCAATACCCTGGCTTTTGCTTTTGTTTTGCTTTGCAGTCTAGCACTATTCAGTCTTAATAATATCTTTCATCCATTTTGGTTGATTTTTAGATATAATGAGACACTGAATATAAAAGTCTAATTTTATTCTTCTATATATAATATCCATATTTCCACTATCATTATGTATGTATTTAGTAAGGTTTTCATAAACCCTGGGCTGGTTTCCTATATCCCAACCTTGTTTTGAAATGTGCTGTGTAACAAAAGATGGCTACTTGCTTACATTGTAGGTTTATGCCTCTATGAATAGCTTCTAACATTTATTGAAAAAAATCTAATATATTAGCATTTTATTTTGCATCATTGTGTTGCATAATTAAATTTTCTTGCTTATGGGTTTAATTTCATCCTTTATCCTTAGATAATGAACCAGAAACTTTTTCTATACTAGTATAGATAATAAACATGTTAGACTTTGTAAGCTATACAGACTATATTACATCTACTGAGGTGCACATTTCTAATACAAAACAATCATATACAATATGCAAAAAACCATTACTATGGTAAAATATCATGTATATTTCAGACCCTTAAATCTGAATTTTATGTACTTTTTATATATCAAAAATATGATTTTGAATTTTTCAACCATTTATATGGTATAAATCACTTTTATTTTACTACCTATATAGAAGGTTTAAGAAATCTGGATTGTACTAAATATACTCTACTTAGTATAATTTTGGACTAAATATACAATTTTATAATTATATTTTTGACTAAATATAAAATTGTATATTGTGGCTAAATATACAATTGAGTATAATTTTGTATATCTTCTATTGTTTTTAATTTTTCTTTTGTGAATATTTCATTTTACTGCTCCTTTGCTTTGTTGGATATCTAATTTTTTAGTATTTTATGTTTTGGGATACTTTGGGACATTATTATGAGCTTCATCTTGAATAGGGGAGGTTTATTCCTCAGAGTGACACCTTTCAGAATGTGAGGGTCATACAACAGTGGTGATGTTTAAAATATAATTCCAATTCCTGTCACAGAGCTTTTATGTGTTTTTAGTTTCTATTTTTTCTGGCTATAGTTCTCATCTGAGCTTCTGACCAGGCATTCTCACACAATAGGCCTAAAGTAACCAATTTCAAGCATGATTTGAATATATTTTACCTCATTTATATTCTACATCTTGGATTTTGTTTGCTAAGGTTTCTTGACTATGAAGCTTGGATCAACATATGCACTATCAAAGTGTGGGAATTAAACACTCAAAGCTGAATTGTTCATCAAAGGGAAATTCAAGCTTGCATATAAATTTTTGTTTTCCTCTCTGAGATGGACTTTTCTTTAAAAACTTTTTACCTTCCTGAAAGAAAAAAAAAATAAGTAAACTGATTACATTTAGTATTAATTAAGGACACATTTTACTTTCCCTTTTTGTCTGACCTCATATTCTTTTTGGTTTTACTCAGTTTCTTAGAGTGTACTCCTTTCATTAAAAAGAAATATTGTGTGCCTCATGTTTTATCTCCTGGGAAATACAGGCTTAACCCATAACTACACTTTCTTTTGGCCATTCCAGACTTATTTTGTCAGTGACTTTAACCGATTCCACCTATAATTTCAGTGAATAAATCACATAAAAGCTATTACCATTGACAATAGTTATAAAAATTTCCAGGTTCTCTTTTTTGTAAGGAGAATAGCACTTTCTTGAGTTACTGCACTCACACAGTGAGAATTTTTAAGTGTCTCTTTTTGGTCTCCATACTTATAAAATTCTGTGTCATGTTTTTACCCCTTAAACTTTTATGCCCAGGAAGGCATAAAATCTTATCCACCAAAAGAAATATGATCTTATTTTAATCTCTGATCTACATGAATTATTAACATTATTTCAAGCAATATTCATTCCATTGCTGTAATTACATACAAGGATGTGGGTAAACTGAAAATGAAGATATTTGTTAATTCATAGTCCCAAAGAAAATATATTGGGTTGTTAAAACATGAATAGAAGTTGAAAATTTTCAATTTTGAACTGTGCAAAATAAGAACTCAAAAATTTACCTTATCAAATAATGTCAAAGTTGCATATCCTCAGAATAAAATTAGTAGTACTCTGGACTGACTGTTGAAAAGATAGGTCCCACGGGAAACACTCTTCCACTACTGGTGGGAGTGCAACTTGTACAATTATTCTGAACATCAATTTGGCAGTTTCTCAGAAGATTAGGAATAGTTCTACCTCAAGACCCAGGTATACCACTCCTGGGCATATACCCAAAAGATGCTCCAACATCACACAAGGACACTTGCTCAGCTATACTCCTAGCAAGTTTATTTGTAAAGCCAGAAACTGGAAACAACCTAGATACATCTCAACTGAAGACTTGATACAGAAAATGTGATATATCTGCACAGTGGAATACTATTCAGCCCTTGAAACCAAGGACATCAAGAATTTTGCAAGCAAATGGATGGAACTAGAACATATCATCCTGAGTGAGGTAACCCTGACCCAAAAGGCATGCCTGGTATGTCCTCACTTGTAATGGGATTTTAGCCATAAAATACAGGAAAACTATGTTATAATCAACAGATCCAAAGAAGCAAAATAAAAAGGAGGGCCCAGGGGAGGATGGTTGAATGTCTCTCAGAAGGGTAAACAAAATAGATGTTGATAGAAGGAGGAAGATAGGTGTAAGAGGGGATGGGGAGAACTCCTGGGCAAAGGTGGAGATTATATGTAAAGAGAGCAAGGGAGAGAGAATGCAGATTGGTGGTGGAGGAATGGCAATCTCTAAGAAATGCCAGAGACCTGGGATGATGGGGAATAGACCCGGAGGGTCTAAGAAGGAAACTCTAGTTGATTCCTAGCAGTATGGGATATGGATCCTGACATGGCCATTTCCTGTAAGCAAGCAGGACTCCCAGTGGACAGCAAACTACTCATAAAATCTTTGACCAAAAATGTGTCCTGCCTACAAGATGTGCAGGGAGAAAGACAGAGAGAAGGAAGGAATGACCAACCAATGACTGCCCCAAATTGAGACCCATCCTACAGACAAGAACCAATCTCTAACACTATTAATGGAACTCTGTTATGCTTGCAGACAGGAACCTAGCATAACTGTTCCCTGAGAGACTCCACCCAGAAGTCAATGGAAAGATATGCCAAGACTCACAATCAAATACTAGATGAAGCTTAGGGAATCTTACAAAGGAGTTGGGAGAAGTATTGAGGGACCCAAAGAGGATAGAGACTCTAGAGGAAGACCAATGGTGTCAACTAACCTGGACTTTGGGGGCTCCCAGATACTGAATCACCAACTAAAGACTGAGCATGGGCTGGACCTAGGACCCTTGTTCATATATAGCAGATAATCAGCTTGGTTATGATTCAGGTCCCCCAACAATTGGATCAACAGTTGTTCCTGAGCCAGTTGCCTACCTGCCTGTGGATCCCTCACTCCTAAGTGGACCTTCTTGTCTGGCCTAACTGGGAAAGGATGTGTCTAGTCCTATAGTGACTTGATATGCTTCTCTCTCTCCCCCTGTCTCTTGTGTGTTGTTTGTTAGTGGGGTGGGGAAACACCCAGTGGGGTCTTCCAATCCTCAAAGGAGAAGAGAAAGGTGGAACAAGGGTAAGATTTGAGTGATGGAGTACTAGGAGGAGAGGAAGGGCTGATATTGAGTTGTAAAGTGAATAAATACATTTTTAAAAATAAAAAGTAAAAGATAGCTCCATATTTGTCCTAAATTATGTATTATCTTATTATGAATGACTTACATCCTATCCAAAATGGCTTCACTGACATGAACCTCTTCCCACACACATAACTAAATGTTTGTAGGAAGTCATGTTATACTGGGTTGAAATAATGGCTCTTCTAAGGTATATACATACTAATGTCTAGAACCTCTGTGTACCTACATTAGGTGGCAAAAGTTACTCTACATATGACTAAATTGCAAATATAAGATGAGGTGATTATCCTGGACTCAAAAGATTCAAAGTAATCAGAGAAGGGAATACAACAGGAGTCACAGCTTAGATAATGAGAATAATGGGCCTCAGGACAAAGAATAGTTTCTAGAAGATATCAATACGAGAAATTTAATTCTTTTTTTCTTTTCAGGGTAGTATCAGCCTCCTTAGTCTCACTTTACGTATATGACCTTCTTACATGGGAGTGTAAATGCGACATGTTCAGTAATTAACTTTGCACAAAATTATTAAGATATACATTAAAAAATAAGATGCATGTGATGGCTATTCTTGGTTGTCAATTGGAGGTAACTTAAAAAGCCAAGCAACTGGGCATTTTTAGGGATCTTTAGTTAATTTGTCATTTGATATAGGAAGAACCACCTTGAATACAGATAATCTGAGGTAAGAAGGTCCACCTTAAATCTGGGCCAGACATTCTGGTAGCAGTGTATATAAAGGATGACGAAGATAGAAGCTTTTCCTTTCTGTACCTTTGCCCTGATTCTCACATCCAAGTGCATAGATCCTGCTACTGAAACATTCGTTCTGTAGAGTGTACTTCAGGATTCCTACATATACTGAAGACCAGCGGAAGTATCCAGCTCCTGGGCCTATTAGATTCTTGGACTTTCCCGCAGTAAATAGCCATTGTTAAACTAAATGTACCAAACCCTGTAATGGACTCTAAAAATCTAGGTTTGTTTATGTTTATTCATTCTATGAGTTTTGCACCTCTAGGGAACCACAACTAACACAATTTGTAACCATTTCCATTACCCAGTGACTGACATGTGGAGAGATTTATTATTTGGAATGAGTAATATATACAAGTAAGTATTTTAAAGATTTTACATCAAGAGTTTTACATGTGATAAAGAGTTTTCTTAAATGTGGGAAAAGAACACTCATTTACCGTGGGTGAGAATGCAAATTGGTACAGCTACCCTGGAAACCAATACAGAAAATTCCCAAAAAGCCAAAAATAACTATTCTATATGTTCCAGTTACACCACTCTTTGGTGTATGCCCAAAGGACCCAGTGTCCTACTCCACAATGACTTGCTCAGCAATGCTCATTGCCATGCTCTTTACCAAAGCAAGAAAATGTAAATAATATAAATATCTTCCAATAGTTGAACAGATATAAAAATATGGCACAGATACACAACGGAATGTTATAAAGTTTTAAAGAAAAATGAAACACAAAATGTTCAGGGACATTCGTGGACCTCACAAAGAATACACAGAGGCAGGAGCCCTAACATTGCCCTCCCTCCTGAAAAAAAAAAAAAAACAGCACATTACCCCTTATCTGTAGTTTCCCTGCTCCAAACATTCAGGTGTGAGTATATAATTTGAACTAACCACGGATATCAGGAAAGTAAAGGAAACATGAGGGTAGGGCTAGACAAAGGAACAACAGCACTTAGGTGATAACAAAGGAGGAAATGGGAAAAAACGGGGTGGGAGCTTTAATTGTGGAGGTATCTAGAAATTCAATATATAATAATGGGAAGTAAGAAGTAGCAACATTGTTCAGGGTGTTTGATAAACTTCAATGACTTGTTCGATTTTATATTTACTTAAAATTATACAAAATACATGAGTATATATACATACAAACACACACAATATATTTTTGTCCATACAAACAAATGCTGCATCTTATCATATTTTAATTTTTTTATGTTTTTTGTTATCTCTTAGAACTCTGTATTTTTTTTTTTAATGAGAGATAGTGATAGAAATGGAGTGGATCTTGATGAGAGGACAAGTGGAGAGGAACTGGGATTAGAGGGATGAGACACTGTAACCAGGATATATTGTATGTGAAAATTAAAATATATTTATTTTATTAAAAGGTAGGAAGTTAAGGTAAAGAAAAAAACAAAAACCAGAAAGATACTTCCATGTACATACCATATGAGCTCACAATGCTCCAATACATAAGCCATAGACTACCTATCAAAATCCATGGCACCAGGCATGAGAAACCTCTACTAGAGTTGTTGTCAGGGTAGTTGAAATGAATCCCAAAACAATATGAGTTATTTCTGTTTCATTTGACTTCATCTCAAAAGTTGAAAATGTTTCAATATTTTAAGACAATGTATACTGCACATGTATGAATGAGAATATCTGCTGGATCTAACCTTAAAGCTCCCTTCCTGCAGTCTAATATTAATAGTAGCAGAACATAATATGTAAGCAGCCAAGACATGGAAACAACCAATCATCTTATCCAGCTAATGATGTCAATTAATGGTAACAATGACCACTACAGCAAGATAATCCTGATGGACAATAGTGTCACTCATGTCGTGGTTAAGAACAGTTATCTTATCAGAGGTAAGGCCCATTCAATGGGAGGAAAATCATGTTTGGTACTAGAAGCCTAACCAAACTCCTGAGTCTGGTGATGTCATGAATTTTAGAGTGGATCCTACTGCCATAGGCAGCCATAATTCCTAACTGAATTCTAAATCTTGAATCCACAGATAATAAAAGTAACTATCAATCTTCATCAATCAGGCCTTTATTTACAACATTACAGAAAGTCATAATAGGTTATAAGGATCGATGGATCTTGGAGAGCCAAACCTACATAGATCTACAACAGAAATCCTATACCTAAGGCTGAGGAACATCATGTAAAGGGAAATAAAAGGATGGGAAGAGTCAGAGGATCAGGAAACTGGCTGTGAAATTGTATCTGCTAGAAATGACAGTCTTAGCAATGCTACTGCATCAATATGGTCACCTAAACAATAGCTGAGCAATGACATCTTAATGTGGAATGGGGAGAGATTATGGGGTAGATAGATAAATATCATGGGATAGATAGATAAAGTTCTACAGGTAACAAATGACTACTTAAAAGTAGCTTTTCAGCCAGGCAGTGGCGGTGCACGCCTTTAATCCCAGCACTTGGGAAGCAGAGGCAGGTGGATTTCTGAGTTCAAGGCCAGCCTGGTCTACAGAGTGAGTTCAAAGACAGCCAGGGCTACACAGAGAAACCCTGTCTCAAAAATTTTTAAAAAAATGTAGCTTTTCATGGGGATAAACCATCTAGTTGGTTATTTAATAAAAAAGTGCTCAGCCCTAAAATTGTATTTACAAGCCATGGTAAATACACTCAGCTGACTGATCTTTTTATTTATGAGAGGGATTGAAGAGAAGACCAGGAAGAAGAAATGTGATAGAGTTATATTTTTTCTTTTTATCATTCATTTTTCTTTAAACTTTATTTATTTTTTTTAACACTCCAGATTTTATTCCCCTCCTGGTCTACTCTCTGACTGTTTCTGATCCTATACCTTCTCCCAGCTTCCTGCCTCTATAAGGATTTCACCCCCCCCCCCCCCCCTCGCACCAGATCTCTAAACTCCCTGGAGCCTCCAGTCTCTTGAGGGTTAGGTGCATCTTCTCTGACTGAATACAGACCCAGAAGTCCTCTAGTGTACATGTGTTGGGGGCCTCACATCAGTTGGTGTATGCTGCCTGGTTGGTGGTCCAGTGTCTGAAAGATCTTGGGGGTCCAGGTTAATTGAAACTGCTGGTCCTCCTACAGGGTCTCCCTCCTTCTCAGCTCCTTCCAGCTTTTCCCTAATTAAACAATAGGGGTCAGGAGCTTGTGTCCATTGGTTGGGTACATATATCTGTATCTTGACTCTTTCAGTTGCTTGTTGGGTCTTTCAGAGTGCAGTTATTATAGGTCTCTTTTTGTGAGTGCTCCATAGCTTCAGTAACAGTGTCTGGACTTGGGGCCTCCCCTTGAGCTGGATCTATATTTTAATATTAAATTAGAATGAGAAATTTACAGAAGGATATGGGGCCTAAAAACATAGTTTAATTGTAGGTAGCTGGCTTGCCATGCCCAAGCTCCTGATTTCAGTCCTTAGAAATTCAACGAAAACAAAATACATGTAAGAAGGCCAACTCAGCCTTAATGTTGACATTCTATTCATTCTAGGCTATCAATAAGGCAGTATATTTAAATCATCGTCCATACCGTGATGTGAATTTATTTACTATTAGATATAGCCCATAAAAATGGCCACAATGATAACTTTTCATTGCCACTTTTGCAACTAAACGATAGATAGGCACACAATTGAGGACTTTGGTGGTAAGCTAACTAAACAGAAAAACAAAGACTGGTATTTGGTCAATGGGTTAGTTGTTCTGTTATTTGCATCAATTTTCCATATTTTTTGCGTTAAAATTGAGGCACTGAAGATACTGTCTAGAGGTTAAATAGATACCAGCTGAATTTTAGTAATTGAAGGTACAAGAAATAGGAAGACAAAGGAAAGGGACCTCAGGATATTTTGTCATCCCTTCCTATATGTAGATGTCTGTAGCCTGACAAAGATTGCATTATTATACCTCTGCAAACCCTTCAGTCCCTTGGATCCTTTCTCTAACTCCTTCATTGGGGACCCTGTACTCAGTTCAATGGATGGCTGTGAGCCTCTACTTCTGTATTAGTCAGGTACTGGCAAAGACTCTCAGGAGACAGCTATATCAGGCTCCTGTAGGTCAGCACTTGCTGGCATCCACAATAGTATCTGGGTTTGGGGATTGAATATGGGAAGGATTCTCAGGTGGAACAGTCTTGGGATTGTCCTTCCTTCAGTCTCTGCTCCATACTTTGTCTCTGCCAATCCTTCCAAGGGTATTTTGTTCCCCCTTCTAAGAAGGATTGAAGTATCCACACTTTGGTCTTCCTTCTTCTTGAGTTTCTTGTGGTTTGTGGATTGTATTTTGGGTAT
>JADRCD010067900.1:0-12005 GCA_019843815.1 Montemys delectorum | reverse complement strand
GGGGGGGGGGGGGGGGGGGGGTTCAAGACAGGGCTTCTCTGTGTAGCCCTGGCTGTCCTGGAACTCACTCTGTAGACCAGGCTGGCCTCGAACTCAGAAATCCACTTGCCTCTGCCTCCTAAGTGCTAGGATTAAAGGCGTGTGCCACCACCACCCGGCTTTCCTTGCCACTTATGATACAGTATCCACTTCTGCTCTCATAGAATAATTCAGGCCCCAGTATGTGTATCCTCTTACAATAATAACAGTGTGTGGTGAAGGGGAAGAAGTAGGGCTGAGCAACACAGGCTTCAAGGGAACAAGCAGTGCACAGACACTACAATTCTCCTCGTAAGATCTGCATAAGACTGGGCTCACAACTTCCTGTCACGGAGTGAGGTGAGCTCATGAGGCCTCAGGCCTCTTGTGAGGATCTATATGCAGTTAGGAGTGCTGGGAGATGGACGGACATTATCATCAGTGGTGTGGCTATCAGCAAGGTCCCACATGCCTATGAACAAACCCGATGAAACTCACTGGGTCATTAAAAAATGAAACAAAAGAGCACATGAGTAGAAAGGGGACTGACAGGGAAGAGGAGAGGAGCTGCAGCAGGCGAAGGACAGGATGACAGCAGTGAAGAGGAGCACCGCAAATATAATATACATAGGTAACATTATATACATAGGTATGCATGCATGGGAAGGTCACAAGGAAACCCATTAATTATTGTAACTAATGTGTGCAATCAGAACAAAAGTGAAGGATATGCCAATTTATATATAACTTGTAATATGTATTATTATTATTATTATTATTATTAGTCAAATAAAAATTTAAATATGTTTTTAAGCCGGGCATGATGGTGCAAAACCTTTAATCCTAGTAGCGGAGAGAGAGCATCAGATAGATCACAGTGAATTTGAGGCTAGCCTAGTTGACACAGCAAGTTCTAGCCACTCCCCTATCTTCCACCTGAAATGTTTAATACAGTCTATACCACTCCCCTCACCACAGATGTCAAGAGTCTGCCTCAGACTGCCACATACGTCAGCGGGTATGTGCCTGTAATTCCACACACAAGGTGCTGAGGCAGACTCCATCAAGGCCAGCCTAGGTAATATATTGAGACCTTGCTTAAAACAACCCAAAATGCCTACTGCACTGCTCTAATGAGCACTGTCAATGACACGAATGACTTGCGTCTAGAGCAGCAGAGTTGTGCTTCTTTCCTGGAGGCTTAACTGGGATGCTGCAGCGAGAGTTAGGGTGCTGCGGAGAGAGGGCAGCACCGCGGGAAAGTTCCCAAATGGCTTACAAAAATAAATGACAGTGAATGTCCGCTTCCATGTGGCTCTCAAGTAAGGCTGCCATCTGACACTTGTCAGAACTATTGAGCGCCCCTGTGGCCAGGACTGGGAAGGGAGCTCCTTAGTGACTCCTCTGTCCTCTGACGGCTCTCGCATGTCTGGTTGGTGACACACAACCCTGTGCCAGGCGCACAGCCGTGTGCAAAAGAACCCATGGTACCCATCTTAGTGCTGGGCAGGAGACCTACACCTGCTAGCCTGCGCATCCCACCTGCTAGCCTGCTAGGTCTCACCTTGCGGTATGCTGGGCGGAAGCTATGGGCCAGCCTTCGAAGGCTGCCCAGGTCCCGCTGGAAGCCAGCCAGCTCAGTGCCTGATGCATGGTAGGTCTCACCCAGGAGCTGGCTGGCGCTGGCCTGCTTTTGCCAGAGTGCTGTCCTCAGTGACAGTAACAGGTCACAGGTGAGCAGCTGGACCACCTACGGATAAACCACAGGGAGAGACTATGACTGGCCTGTGCCTAAAGCAAGGACCCCAGCCCCTTGCCAGTCCCTCAGCCCAATAGGCAGGAGCCCTGGGCCTGAACCCAGGAGCAGGGGTTGAGAAGAGTAACTGCGGGAGCACTAATCCTGACTGCCCACTCCCAAGCTGGGTGTCTGCTCTCATCATTCTGCAGGTAAGAAAACCAAAGCTCTAAAGGGGACACAGCATGGTGGCAGGGGCAGGAGAAGATCCTCTCTGAGGCAGCAGGAAGGGGGAGGTGTAGATTCTCCATCTCCCACGATGGCTCTGGAGGAAAAGTCACCCAGGGGTACCCAGGCTTCTCTCCTCTAGAGGAACCAAGGGACTGACTAAGGCAGCAGTGGAGCCTGGGGTAAAGGGCAGTGGGAGGGAGGAGGGAGGAGGGAGGAGGGAGGAGAAGAAACAGGTGGGCCATCATGAAGACAGAGGCACAAGGCATTCTCATGTTTGTCTTAGTAGCTATGGCATGTGACTTAACCTAAGCCTTGTTTTCCTTATCTGTGAAATGGGAATGGCAGCACAGCTGTGACGAGCCTTTTACAAGGCCGCACTCTGTGCACGCAAGGCAGGAGCTGCTCGCTCTGTGTAACCGACAGTGAGTTCAGGCTACCCCCTTGACTCCCAATAAGCCAAGTGTGAGACGGTAAGGGGAGAGGGGCCCTCCACGCACCATGCAGATTCCCTGAAGGCCACTTCTCATCTCATCTAGGTGGTTTCTGCAGGCAGTGGACTTGGGGTTCCATGATGCCCAGACCTTTCTGCCCCATGCCTGCACAAGGCACCAACTCTTGGCCATACTACCCTGTGATTAATGACAGCCTCAGGGGACACAGGAGAAACGCTCCCTCCAGGCAAAGCTGGCATTCTAAGTTGTAGGCGTAGGAGCAGCATCTTCACGCGTGGGAGAGTAGCCTGGACTGAGTCTTGCACTCTGACCACACTTTTCTAGGCCCATCTTTCCACCCTCAACTGCTACCCAGGAACCACAGCTCCTAGGATGTCCCCTAAAACCTTTCTAGTTCCTCACATATGGCTGACAATGGTTTCCTCATGAGGAAACACACCAGGGGAGACCAACAGGAAGCACGGCAGCGGCTTGGCCGCCAAGCCTGTGATCTACACAATGCCTATCCTTGTAGGGTTGACAAGCTAGCTGCGCTGACTTCAATAAAGCACCCAAGCCCGCTGACGACCACTACCTTGACATTCCAGACCAGCCACCTGAAATAAGACCCCAGAAAGCAGCTAGTCCCAACCTTCCAAAAAGTCCCTTGTCCCTCCCATTTGGTGTCATAGCATACATTTTCCTAGGGGACCAGGGGTGACACTGTCCTTATTCCCCAGGGCGGTTAGGCAGGCCCTCAGCAGTGCCCTTAGATCCAGGTCCTCTCTCTTTGGCCACGGCACAGTGGGCAGTCAGGGCAGGCCTCCGTGATGCACTGTGGAAACATTGCACAGGTATTGCCAGAACATGCAATGCAACTACAATGCACCACAGCAGCCCGCCAGGAGGTGTGCAGCCGGCCAGAGGCACCGGGCTGTCAGCTGGCCCAGGCCTGAGGGAGCAGCAGACTACCTGGAGCAAATGCAGAGCCCTGGCCAGTTCACTTGGGACTTATAGGAAGCTGCTGGCTAGCAGGACCTGAGATTAAGGGAGCTAGGGGGAGGTGAAGGTGCAAACACATTTGCCCTAGGAATCGAAAGGTACGTCTGCCCTAGTAGGCTCCATTTGGCAAGGGAGCTACTATTCTGGCCTCTGTGTCTTTGAGAGCCCCACAGGCTAGGTAAGCTTGGGGTGGGAGTGTTCATACAGACCACTCTGAATCCTCCAGGGGCTCCTACTCACGTGGTTAAGTGAAGGATCAGAAGCAGTGGCGCTGACATTGAGACTGCTCCATAGGTGACCACTGGCCCTCTCACAATGACAGAAGGAATTCTGTTGCCCATCGGCTTTTCCAGAGAGTGAGGCATGCATGGCTCTACAGGCATAGAACACGGCCTTCACCAAGGGACTCCTAGAAGAGTGAGTGGGAGAAGAGAAGCAGGTGAGAACAGGTTAGCTGTGGAATGAACAGGTGGAAGAGCCCAAGTAGACGGCATCATCACACTCTCCATCAACGTGGCATCTGCTGCCACTGTGGTCTCCTGTAGCCAGCACCAGACGGGAAACACTGGTTTTGAGCCGAATCCAGCCTTTTCCTGTTCAGTCTCTAACTGGTCCTGGAGGTGACTGGAGACTTAGATTTAATGTTAAAGTCTCTGGCCTGGGGAGAGGATGTTGGGTTGGCAAAGGCGCCTACTCATGACAGTTGTGAAGGGCAGAGAAGCCAGGAAGGACCCGGGCAAGGATGTCTGCCAGGCAGCTTTGAAATCCGCTGTGGCTTTGAGGCTCAGTGGCACAGTGACTTTAGGGAACCTGTTTGTTGAGCCTTTGCATCTTCAGGTGAGTCAGAGGCACACACTCAGGTAGGAGTGTTACTGTAGAGCCAGCCAGTACAGGGCTGGGTACTAACTGGATAGGCAGGGGCTTGAAAACTGGGCTACCTCAATGAAGCAGACAGCTCAAGCCACTCCTTCCCACTCCTCTCAGCCCATTGGTGCTCTGCCATAGAATTGTTCTTGGCAAGAATGTGCCTTGGCTTTAAAGGACAGGACCCCAGGGAACTTTTGCCTCATTGCATTTTGTAATGTAACCAGGAGCACTCAGATCTAACCAACACCATGCATGATACCAGCAGGTAGGATTGCTTATCATTAAATGTTGTACATCTCCAAGGTTCACACACAAGTGTCGGAAAGAATGTCAAAGTCTCTATGCATTTTGCTATAGGTACTTAAGTTATTTAAAAAAAAAAAGAAGAAGCAGTCCTGGTGACAGAGGGCTGGCTCAGCATGTAAGGGGTTTGCCATCAAGCTGGCGGACTTTCAGTCCCTAGGACCTACAAGGTGGAAGGGAAGAACCCATTCCTGTAGGCTGTCCTCTGACTTTTTGTTGTTGTTTTTGTTTTTTGTTTTTTGAGATAGGGTTTCTCTGTGTAGCCCTGGCTGTCCTGGAACTCACTCTATAGACCAGGTTGGCCTTGAACTCAGAAATCCTCTTGCCTCTGCCTCCCAAGTGCTGGGACTGAAGGCGTCCACCACCACTGCCCAGCTTGTCCTCTGACTTCTACATGTGTGCCGTGACAAGCACATGTTTGAGTAGATGTATACATGTATGCGAGTGCGTGTGCGTACACACACACACATACACACACACATACACACACACACACACACACACACACACGTACACAGAGCCAACAGGGCTGATGGGGAGTAGCGAACAGCAGTAAGGTATCAGGAACTGGAGCTCACACAAGCTGCAGGACTGCCTTGCAGTGGCCACAACTACATCACATTGCTGTTTCTGGATCTGCCCAGGCTATGCTGTTTGCATTTCCTCTCTACAGCACGGCATCACAGGCATCACGGAAGCAGAGGGAGGGGCCTCCTAAGCATCCGTGCTCAGCTAGGGCGCTTGGAGAGCTCTGTGCAGAACACAGAGGGCTGGGCCCACTCAGATCTCTTCTCTGTGGTTCCTCTGCCCCTCCCCCAGCTCCCATCTGTCAAACACTTCTGACCCCAGATCAACATGGCTATCTGGACCTGCTTCCCTCTGCTACCTCACGAAGATCCCCATGGAGAGAAGTACATAAATGATCAAGGAGCTTACGCACTCAGTCACTTCCAGGGCCTTGGGGACCCGCTCTACTTCAGTAAAATGAGAGCGCACAGCTGCATCATCTCCCTGGAGCCAGCTGATGGCCATAGTGACTGCGGATGTCCACCACCGACAGATGACATCGGGACCTGGATGGGAACAGCAGCAGGAAGCACCCATCAGCACCCATAGGAATCAAGTCTAAGGAACACTCGGTGGCATGTGGCATCTTTATATGATGATAGATAAAGACTCCTCAGGTCACTCTCCCTCATCATCTGGTAGGATGTATCAAGAACTTTAATGTGCTCACTCCTACTAACCCAGTAATCCCATATTTGGTACTCTTATTGCTAGGAAACTCATTTGAATAGAAGTTTAACAAAAATGTTCACTTTAATGTTTGATTTTTATTTGTTTGTTTTTTGAGACAGAGTTTCTCTGTGTATAGTCCTGGCTGTCCTGGAACTCACTCTGTAAACCAGACTAGTTTGGAACACAGAGATTTTTCTGTCTCTGCCTGCCAAGTGCTGGAACTAAAGGTGTGTACCACCACTGCCCAGCAAAGCACATTTATTTATCTATTTATTTATTTATTTTATGCTTTTATTGCTGCAGTTTCCCTTCTGAGTCTCAGGCTTCTCAACTGTAAAACTATGTTACCAGGGATCATGTGAAACCAGCGAGGGACAGCCAGGTGACAGGAAAGGAGTAAGAACATGTATTCTTCTAAACTCCAAAGTCAATATGGACCACGCTACCACTCTTCTGGGCTCCTTCTCCCCCAAGGAAGAAAGCACCCTTCCCAGGTAGCCTGGCACCCAGACCCCCAGGTACTTCAGAGGTTGAGATGTGGCACTGACGGGCTGTCATTCTGAGGGCTGTTTAGAGGGAGAAGCAAATAAAACTTAGCTGTAGTCAGCAGGGGAGACCATAGCCGAGGGAGGCAGTGGGGACGGGAGTGTTAGAAGGCAGCTCCAGGGGGCCTTCTATAGTTACGGTGAGTATGTGTTAGCTTCAGGGACTCAGGCCCTTTGGTGCTTGTCCTGTGCATATGGGAAGCTGCCTAGCAGGGGCCTCGGTAGGGTAATGACTCACTGTTCCATTTATATAGGACCAATATTTTCTGCTCAAAGAACGTTGCTCATGAAGGACAACTATGGGCTGGAGCATCCTGGAGGACATAGAGATAAACCTAGGACTAGGGAAGATGCTTTAAGACATTCTCCTGATTCTGGAGGGGCTGGACAGAGTGTACTAGACATTTTCAGAACTGCGGAGCCACCAGATACTCACCAAGGGCTGACCTGAGAACAGAGCTGCTGGAGAACGGTGAGGTCACAAATCCCACAGAGTCCACAAAAGAATGAAGTAATTTCAAATACTCTAGAGCACTGGAAAATTCACTAAAAAGAAAAAGAAAAGGGTGACATGTTTATGACGTACAGAAAGACCACACCTCCGTCTGGCCTCACACGTCCACATACAGATTTACATCTCTAAGCTTGGCTGCCTAGAGATCCAATTCTAAGACTGAACGGCCCTCTCTGGTTCCCTTTTCCCATTATCCTGGGCTCAGCAAGTTCTCCCATTCGCATCCTATACATGCTCCACTGGTCAGCCTTCTGTGGGTCTTCCCTGTACCAGGAAAGACCCCAGGGTACAGGGAAGACCTCAGGGTCAGTCTTCCTCCTTCCAGACTCGACTCCAAAGCTACATTCTTCCATAAAGTCCCTACTGCACGCATAGGACAGTCCCTCGCTCACTCCTCAGGTGCACACCAATCAGGACCTGGGATGGTATGACTTTGATATCTTTTGGTTTATCGGGTATTAATCTGTGACAGGAGAAGCCATGTTCACTGTAAGCTGGGTTTCCAACTCTCTGGGCCAGCTGTGCCTGCCTGGTAAGCTCTCTGTATCTCACGCTGTCTCTCTCAACAGTTCACTGCTCTCTGTCCCCAAAAGCAAAGCAAATTCATCCATTTCTAACTTGCTCTGACAACTAGCCCCAGTTGGTGAAGGGATGTAAAAGGTGAAAAAGAGGGCACTGTGGGGTCTGAGCCAGACCTCTGATTTGAAGAGCAACTGAGGAATGCTGCCTGAGGGCACTGGCCCCAAGGCAGACTCAGGGCCTGGGGACCTTACCAGCTCTCTTCTTCCTGGTCGCCTGCCTTCTTCTTGGCCTGAGGTTTCACCAAGGACTCCACAGCTCTTTCCAGCAGGTTTTTGCAGAAAGCCTGGTGTACCTGGGCAATGGGGTCAGCTGGAGAGAAAGAAGGGCTGTAAGAAGGTCTTCTTCATGGGCCCTTCTGACGCTGGGGGAACACCTCCATGAGAGCAGGCATGTATGGCACCTGTCACACTTTAGATTCCAGTCTGGTTCAGTAAGACTTTTTACCACGTACAAAGGCAGGGAAAGAGACTTAGAGACAGCTGTGCCCATAACAGGGACCAAATCTTTCTTATCCAAACCCAAGGTTACCCACTTTAGGAGCTGTTGGAATATCTCAGTAAGAAAAGGTGCCTGCCACCAAGCCTGATGACTGGAGTTCAACCCTGCAGCTAGCACAGTAGGGGAGAACCGGCTCCTACAAATGGCCCTGACTTGAGTACCGTGGCACCTGCCCCCACCAAAGACAAATAAAATGAACAAATCTAAAAAAAGAAGGAAGGAAAGATAAGAACTAGCCCATCAGAGTGGCAAGACAGCCCAGGCCTTTGTGTGGATCTAAACTAACCCCATAGGGCATGTGTATCCGTGAGGGTACATGCCACACTGGTGGGGGGGGGGGGGGGGGGGGATTCGAAATAAGGTAATGGCTGTACACCCTTATCAACAAAGAGAGAATATAACATTAAGAGACTTTCTGTCTTTGTGAGAACTGATGGCCAAGAAGGAAAAGATGGCAATGGGCTGCAGCGCTCCTGGCTACAGAGACGCCTGTGTCTCCTGTGATCAGCCATGCTCGGCCTAAGCTGACTGGACAGAGCCCTGCAAAGCACGTAATTGCTGGCAAGTCCCTTTTCTGGTAGGCCTTGTTATAGATTCACTCGTCACTTCCATTCCCAGCCCCAATTTGGCCAAGAGGAGGAGGGACATTTCTGGACAATTTCTCTGTGAGAAGGCTTGGTCCCAGGAAGTTCGGGAGGAACAGGTCTGTGGGAGAAATACCCTGTGGACAAAGCTGCCAGACGATTTGGGGTTCCTCTTTCTTTCTTCTTTTCTTTCTTTCCTCCTTCCTTCCTCTCTCTCTCTCTCTCTCTCTCTCTCTCTCCCTCCCTCCCTCCCTCCCTCCCTCTCTTTTTAATTCTTCAATTTTTGGTGTCACACATAATCCTTATACTGCATAAAAACCAGCCACAAACTCACTGCTCCCCATGTCTGACATCCATTCTGTACTCACAGAGCCTGACTCCCCACTCAACAGAGACCATGGCAGACAACTACTCCAGTGCTTCCTATGTGAGTCTACCCTGCTAGCCTCTGCACGCTAAGCCCGGGCAAGTCGACTCCAATCACCATCAAATACCAGCAACAGAAAGCTTGCATCTCCTTCCAGTGCCTGGAGCCCTATCCCTGTCACCATTCTGAGCACTGGTGACTGCCTGCCGCTGTCTATTGTTCCCTAACTGCTCAGTGTAAGGCTCTCTGCCCTCCCAAGGGGGCTAGAAGGCCCGAGGCCAGGGAACAGCACACCCTATACCTTTGACATCTCCAAAGTGTCTAGAACAAGGGCTAGGAATATAGCTGGTGCTTAATCACAATTTATCATGTGTGACCCTGTCGGCTTTTGACTGCCCTACACAGCAGAGCTGCAAGCCAAGCTAAGCTAAGTTACAGATAAGCTCTGACCTCGAGAAAGTTATTTATCCTTTATGAGACTCAAAAAAGGGGAAAAGGAAAAAATAATAAGGCGGAGCACCCGAGTCTCTTGTCTCCTGGGAAGCGCCTGCCACCAGCTCTGTGAAGTGGAGAAAACCCCCTCACCTGGGTCCCTCTGGGCGCAGAACAGGCTCTCCTTGGCTGCTGACTTGATAGACCAGCTTCGCTCCATGAAAAACTTCTGGCCCAAGGGATGGCAGAGCCAGCGCAGGGAGTCCGGGACAGTGCTATGCTCTGGGCCACACAGACTCTGGGCACGATTTAAGAAGTAGCTCTATGAAAGAAAAGGGCCAAGTGTGACACATCAAGGTAGCAGAATACTGAGGAAGGGGATCAAAGGAAGATAGGCCCTGAGTGAGTCCCAAAGTGATCCCACCACAGAGAAAGTCACTATGTTCTGTGAAACCTGTCAGGCTTGATAATTAAGTACTGCCAGGGAGAGGGCCTGTCACGTGCTGCGAGGTTCTCGCTATACACCATCCTGCTAAGCCTATCTAAGCCTTCTGGAACACACTTCTCTTTCACTTGCTGGTTTCCAGTTATTTATTTAGGAAGGGGCATCAGAAGTCCCCAACTTTATCTGTGACACTGTGAGTGCCTAGTCAAGTAGCCCCGCTCAATCCTGGGACTTCTCAGGTCATTTATATTGCATGTGTGACCCTGACAGAAAGCCTCAACAGAAAGTCTCGTGCCTTCCTTTCATGAGCCCCAACCTGTGAAGAAAGATCAGAAAGGAACTTCTTTTCCCTACACAAACTTAAATGGTAATTAGTATTAAGTGACATAAACATTTTCTATGTATATGGGTACCACGTGTGTGCCCTTAAGGCCAGAAGAGGTTGATGTGTTTTGGAAAGCCAAGGATATGCTTTGTAGAGCGCGGGATGGTGTGGTGGTGGGCTCATCCTGAGGCATCTCTCTCGTGAGGTACCAGCCATTCCACAGGTCTAGTATAAATCAGAGTTTATTTGGGGATGTGGAAGGGGCCTTGAGAAGGGAAAAGAGTCAGAGAAAGAGAGGAAGGGGAGAGAGGGAGAAAGGGGTTAGAGAGAGCTAAGAGAGGCCAGTCAGTCCTTTTTATAGCAAGCCAGGCCTACTTGGCTGTTGCTAGTAACTGCTGGGCAGAGCCCAGGAATGCTAACAGAGGTGTCAGAACTGAACCTGGAGCTACAGGTGGGTTGTGAGCCCTTGGGTGTGGGTGCTGGGGACCAGATGTGGTCCTCCAAGAACAGCAGGCCCTCTTAACAGCAGAGCTCTCCCCAGCCTCTTTTTAAATTAACATACAAAGGATTAGATTTCATTATAGCATTTCCAAACAAAATATGTTTTTGTTTCTTCTCCTCCACTTCTCCCCCCCACCCTATACCTGCTCATTCCCACTGGTATCTTCTGCTTGGCTATGTATCTCTCTCTTGTTTTTTGTTTTGTTTTGGTTTTTTTTTCCAATACAGAACTGGAGCTATAGACTAGATTGGCCTTGAACTCAGAGGCATCCACCTGCCTCTGCCTCCCCAGTGCTGAGATTAAAGGCATGTCCCCCTTTTGTTTTCAAGTGTACATGTCCTGTCCTCAACATGGCTTTTGGTGTCCTTCCAGCTCCATGCCCTGCCCCTGTCTCCCTCCCACACAAAACCAAGATGTGAACAAGAATGTGGGATTCACCTTTCTGAGGCTATTTTGCTTAATATGGTAATTTCCAGATCCATCCACTATTTTTTCAAATTTCATAATTTTGTTTTCCTTTATAGCTGAACACACGCACGTGCACTCACATACGCGCACACCCCCACACACCCCTTCATTACTCTACCAACGTCTGTTGATAGACATCTCTCTAGTTCTATAAGAAAGGGACACTGAGTCAAGCGAGGTGGCATATACCTTTCTTTAATCCCAGTAGTCAGAAGGGAGAGGCAGGTGGATCTCTATGAGATCAGCCTGGTCTACAGAGTAAGTTCCAAGACAGGCTGGGCTACATAGTAAGACCTTGTCTCAAAACCAAACCAAACCAAACCAAACCAAAAAAGTGATGTTAAAAGTGTCTGGAAGTAAACCCACCAGTGCCTAGCCAGGACAACACTGTTTCTAGGGCCCCAGTGTAAGACAAACACAAGAACATCGATGTCTGTTGGTTATTAGAAACTCTTGGGGCTAGTGAGATGGCTTAGCGGGTAAGAGCACTGACTGCTCTTCAGAAGATCCTGAGTTCGGATCCCAGCAACCACATGGTTGAAAGTCTATTAAAGGTCAGAATCGTCAGCCTCCCAGACCCTGAGATAGATGCCCTCATTAGAGGCAGTGCCTAAGCTGGAGAAGGCAGTCCCCAGACTAGCAGCCCCTGTGGTGGACTCCTGGACTCCTCCATCTGTGGTGTGGTGAGATCTGACGCCCTCTTCTGGTGCATCTGAAGACAGCTACAGTGTATTATGCCAGAGAGAGAGGGCCTGAACAAGTGAGGTGGAACAAGCTGGGCCTGGGGGGGGGGGGGGGCGGAGGGGCAGAGGGGGAGGAGCGAAGGTCCTGAGTTCCATTCCCAGCAGCCACATGATGGCTCACGGCTATCAGTAAAGCTACAGTGTACTCATACACATTAAAAAAAAAAAAAAAAT